>JAECUM010000571.1:0-77901 GCA_016617855.1 Megalonaias nervosa
CTCATGAGACTGGTACAGATACAAATCTTTATCTTATCTCATGAGACTGATACAGATACAAATCTTTATCTTACCTCATGAGACTGGTACAGATACAAATCTTTATATTTTGTCCTAATTCTATCCATTATTATGTTCTAAATGTGTGTGTGTGTGTTTACATCAGTATATTGGCCTACAGTAGGGATTTTTTTTAAGCTAATATATAATCGGTATATTGGCCCAAGTGTTTTATGTCAGCAAAGTTTGGAGAGGAAAAAATCTGAAATGAGATGAAACAGAGATATATACAGATTGGGATATGATTATATTCAGTTTGCATAGGTTTCAGTACATTTGTATAACTTGTATCTCAAATCTGGTGAAGAAAGAAAAGGCAGTAGATGCAAGATTTTGATATATTGTACAGGTATAAACACAAGGAATTGTTATATTTTGCAGGTATTTGTGCAGTATTTCTTATTGGCTTCTACTTTTTGGCATCTGGTTTATGGAGTAGAGGTCTACCTAGTGGCCAGTGGAAAGCAGAGGTACAGATTTAGATAAAATGGAGAGTTATTTTTATTTATTTAAGACTAAGTTTTCTATACAGTTGTGGTAATAATTTAAGTTAAGTTTTCTATACAGGAATGGTAATAACTTAAGATAAGTTTTCTGTACAGGTGTGGTAATAACTTAGGAGAAGTTTTCTATACATGTGTGGTAATAACTTAAGTTTTCTGTACAGGTGTGGTAATAATTTAAGATGAGTTTTCTGTACAGGTGTGGTAGTAACTTAAGATAACATACTAATCTGTCTAAACAGGTATTTTATACCAGACCATGATGTACCATTTTTTATTTCATAAGTTTCATTTTAAAGGAATTTTCATCTAAGACCATTGGTTGATCTAACAATTTAAGTACGTAGATTTTTCTTAGATTTATGCAGGGATTTAAAATTTTTATAAAAGTCAGCTTGCCTGGGGTAAGCTAACTTGAAAATTGAACTTGCCTTCGGAAAATTTGAGCTTGTCTGAAATATAATGTCCTAACATGAGTAAAGTGTTTGATAAAGTATGATATATTTTAAGGAAAACGTGATATTTATTGAAACTTGTTTCCTTTGAATCTCTGTTGGCACCATAAAACCATAGACAGATAATTATACTTATCCAAAAATATATATGTACATAAACACATAGATATATATATGTAGATTAGAAAGAGTTTGAATGCAGATATAGTTGGAAGAGCAAACACACACATGTACATGTATATAGACAGACAAAGGGATAGGTAGAAAATATTTTTGAAATAGCTACATTTTTAAGAGAGAGAGAGAGAGAGAGAGAGAGAGAGCAAGACTTTGTAATGATTTAATTATACTAAAACTTGAAGATTTGTTTATAGTGATTTATTTATACTCAAAACATCATGAGTTGGTGAACACTTATTTTATCTGTTTAGTTAACAATTATCATGTCACCTTCAAATCTTTGACATGCTTCAAAATATTTGAGAATCTGACTGTAGAGAACGATTTGAGAGCACTTGTTTTTATTCATTTAATTGTTTGCCAAATCTCCTGTAATTATCATGAAAACAACATATGCCACTTGTGGGTGCTATGTTTTCTTAAAATCAGTCACGATTTTAACAAAATCTTCCTGATAATTGTTAGAGATGAGTGCCTATTATTTCCAAACACACACCTGTCCAAGAACTCTCAAGAGTTGTATTTTTAGCAGTTAAAATCTCCTTGCCATAAAATTTGCGATGTGCATCAAATTAATTTGAAAAGCCATTGTTTAGAGTTGGCAATCTAACAAACTCCCCAAGGCTGACTTAGGACAGGAAAGTAGGTGAATCCCTGATACATACAGATATTATGATTACACTGTACCTGTTAAATTTAAACATAGATATTTATTCCTTATTTGTCAAAGCATGTTTTAAATAGTAAATATTCACATTATCAATTCTGTGCAAGAAAATGTGAGACTGGCCTTGACATCAACTTCATAATGGAAATTACATGTACAGTAGATGAAAGAAACTCTAGGCAGTTATGCATAAGAAGGGTGGGCTACATGTAAATACTAAATAAAGGTGCTGATATATGTACTGTGGCAAGATTGCAGGGTATAAAACTTGCAGAGCATAAAGCATGAGGAACTGAACTCGATCCCTTGTTGGTAAATTAGGTCCCACAGTATTACTGTATTTTACCCAGATCACTGATGCTGAATCATATTTCTTGTATCTTGGATCTGTCTCATATTTTTGGAGTGCCTTGCAAATTCAAGCTTGCCCAAAACAAATCGAGCTTGTCCCAGGAGTTGGGCTAGTGGATTTGTAAATCCCTGGTTTATGTGTACATAGATTGTTCGCTGTCATTTTTCAAGCTGACACGGATACAAGATCCACATCAAGGCTGCTTGAGATTTTTGGACCGAGTTGGAACACTGTTGAAGACATTTTCTTAATGTTGAGCAGAAATGCAAGCCAGAATCAGTAAATATTTGAACCTTTCCATCCAAGTATACTTTCGGATTAAAGGAAAGAAACTGAACACAGATACCATATATATTCATTTCAATGTCAAGTCTAACTGCAAACAAAACCAAAACCGTAATCTGTCATTATATAATGCACCTTCAGGTCAGGATCAGTGTTGTTTGTTCTTCTGATTAACTCCTAACAAACTGCACAAACTCAGGTCATTTTGTGTGTTATATGATAGCAGATCTTGGTCTGTGCAGTTTTCAGTTGCACTGGACTTATAAGTGAGTACATACTGTAATATGGGATTTTGTATTGATCTGATTATGAGCCCATGCTTGATGTTAAAACATTGTTACCAAAATGTTTGCAATAAAGATAACTTTGTATAATAGTAAGTCAACACTATGCTTTTTGACAAATGTGTCCTTCCATTATAAAACTTGACTCAGCATTTCAAGTGGTAAATGTTTGTGCAAACTCTGGAATCTTTCACAAGACTGACAAATGAAGCTTTTTGATTGGTCCTAATATTTTTTGTTAAGATTTTGAGTTGGACAGAGTTCTACAACAGAGGGGTTTATCATATGATATTATTAGGTCTTTTAATGGCAAGATACTGTATTAGAAATCAGGCAGGTGAGATGAAGATAATAATATAATTTGTTGTTGCTGCTGCTGTGAGGAATACTATTGGCAGTGGTGGTGGTTGTGCTGCTGTAACTACTGATTATCATTATTATTATTATTATTATTATTATTATTATTATTATTATTATTGTGTTTCAGTGGGAAGTGGTTCCAGCATTTCCTTGGCTGGTTGGTGCCTGCAGGCTTCTGTAGTTTGGGGGCCTGGGTGGTCTATCAACCAAATCTTGAGAGGTATGTTTTTGTAAAGATTAATTGGTCATTTTCCACACGTGTGTGTGTGTGTGTGTGTGTGTGTGTGTGTGTGTGTGTGTGTGTGTGTGTGTGTGTGTGTGTGTGTGTGTGTGTGTGTGTGTGTGTGTGTGTCATTATAACTTGGCTGTTTATAATGAATGCACAATGTGTGTGCATCTGTGAAATTCATAAATTACATGGCATACACAGTATGGTTGCCATGTAAGTTTGATGGGAGACCTAACATGGTGTACATTTTTCTTCTACTGGTCATAGACAGAAGATTTTATGGGATGTTCTGTTGTCCATCTGTCCATTAGCACAAGTTTGTTGTAGTTACTCCTCCTAAACTACTTGGAGGATTGCTAGGAAACTTCATACATGCATTCATCCCATGGCTTAGTTGGTCTTAAATGAAAATAATGCGGCTTGGACGTCCAACATGGCCAACTCGGTGGCCATCTTGAAAAGCTTGTTATTGCTACCCCGCCTGAATGGAAAGTTGTATTGAAATGGGGTTTTCACTAAAAGACTTTTTATGTCTAGTTGTTTGAGAAAGAAATGGTAGTTATCTGATGTCCAATATGGCCATCTGGAAAATCTTGTTATTGCAACTCATCCAGAATGGATGGTCATATGAGCATGTGGTTTTCATTAAATCTTGTCAATACTTGTCATGAGCCACAAGTCATATTGGCATTTGGCTTTCACCACAAGACTTCTGATGATGTCTAATTAGTCCTAAGTGAAATTGGTAAACTGATGTTCAATATGGCTTTGACAGTGGTATTTTTTGAACATTTTATTGCTACTTCTCAGGAATGGATATCAAAATGGAGTTTTCATTAAAAGACTTCTTATGATGTCTAGTTGGTCCTAAATGAAAATGGTGCTGATATGATAGCCAATAAGGCCACTATGTTGGCCATCATGAAAGTCTTTTTCTAGCTACTCATCCTGAATGAGTGGATTCATCAGCATGGGGTTTTTCATTAAAAGACTTCTTATGATGTCTTGTTGATCCTAAATGCAAATGGTGCCAAGCTGATGTTCAGTATGGTTGTCACAGTGGCCATCTTGAAAATTTGTTATAGCTAATCCTGAATGGATGATCATGTCAACATCGGGTTTTCACTAAAAGACTTCTATGATGACTAGTTGGTCATGCATGAAAATGTTGCTAATATGATGGCCAATATGGTCACCACAGTGGCCATCTTGAATATCTTATAGCCTCTGCTCCTGAACAGAAAGTCAAATAACCATGGGGTTTTCACCAGAAGACTTGTATGATGTCTAGTTGGTTGTAAATGAAAATGGTGCAGATCCAATGTCCAATATGGCTTCATCAGTGTACATCTTGAAAATGTTGTTATTGCTACTCTACCTGAAAGAGAAGTTAAATTGCCTTGGGCTTTTCATCAGAGGACTTCTTATGATGTCTAATTAGTCCTGCTTGAAAATGGTGCTGATCTGATATCCAACATGTCCACCTCAGTGGCCATCTTTAAAATATTACCAGTATATTTCAGTGGATGGTCACATCAACATGGAGTTTCGCTAAACAACTTCTTACGATGCCTATCATAAGAACTATCTTGAAAATCTTGTTATCACTACATCCATTAGATGGATGGTAATATCAGCATTGTGTTTTGCCAAAAGACGTCTTATGATGGTTGGTACTAAATAGAAATGGTGCAAATCTAATATCGAATATGGCCACCATGGCACCCATCTTGATAAACTTATCATTTCTCCTCCAAAACAGGAAAGTCATATCAACATAGTGATTTTGCCATAAGACATTTTATGAGGCCCTTTTGGCCTTAAATGAAAATAGTGCCAGTCTGGCATCCGATGTGCTCAACACAGCAGCTAGGTTGAAAATCATGTTATGCCTGAAGAATATTAGAAATGGTTTCAACACTAAGAAGTTAAAAGGATGAAATGGTGTTATCTTGAATTCCTGGAAATTCTTTCAGCCATTTTGTATCAGTCTCTTTGAGGGACTCTTGTTTAAATTTAGAACACACAAATTGGCTCATACAGCTCCAATTACATATAGAGGATAAGGAAGAGTGACACAAAACATTAACATGAGGCTACCTAGTCCACATTTCTCTGACAATCTTGGAAAGAATTGGCTTCCAGAACGACCTCCTAAAGCAGAGTTGCTCAAAAGTTCCAATGTCAAGCCCAGTAACAAACTTTATTACATTACAGTACATGCAGTCGTCATGAAAGAGAAATAACCCATTTTGAAAAATCTGTCAGATTTCTATCATTTTCTTTATTGTAATTGTCATTGTTGGGTTTTACTTTAAAACCATCACATGCTGTAGGACATAAAAAGACAATGGGCCATAACTTGATAAATTGCAATTTTTTATTTTTTGGCTTGAAGGAATTTCATCCTTCAGAGTCCATGGCACAGTCTTTAATTTATGTTACTTAGAATAGTTTATATTTCTAATAATGAAGCACTTCCACTTTTTGGCTGTTCTGGCCTTTTGACCTTGACAGGCGAGTCAAACTATGTAATGGGAAATAATTCAATATGCTAATCTTGAAGAGAAAATTATTAGTCCTAGTAGTTACCTCCCACCAGATAGTTTGACAGCTTCTGTGTAGCTCTTCCAATATCACAGAATCATTTCAATAAAACTTCATCACAGGTATCAGATCAAATATTTTCTCGAAAAAGGAACATCAGAGGTATGCATAAACAGTGAAGTGTGAATGTAAGTCATAGTGACCTATCTTTTATATTATGGTGTAGTATTTCCCAGAATGTATACACACGTGTAGAAGTAAAGTGCCCCAAACACTGACATGAAGAAAATAAGGAGTGTGATTGATCACTTGACTACGACTAGTAGGTCAGGTTAACCTGTCCTTTTATTATACTACCTATGATTTCTAGCTGTATTTGTCATAGACCAGAAGGGCCTGTTGTCTCTTGACTGCCTGTCCATTAGCACAAGCTTGCAATCACTCCAGCATCCATAGATACTTGGAGGATTGTCATGAAACTATGCACACACATTTATCCCGAGGTCTAGTTGATTGTAAATGAATCTTGTGCCAGTCTGACATCCAGTGTGGCTGCCATAGCAGCCATCTTAAATATCTTGTTATCACAACTGTTGAATAGATGGTCATATCAACTTAAGGTTTTCCTAAAAGGCTTCTTATGTCTAGTTGGGCCTAAATGAAGATGGTTCCGCTCTTACATCCAATATGGCCACCATGACAGCCATCCTGAAAATCTTTTTATTGCTGCTTCTCCAGATGGTCATATAGATGTGGGTTTTTCACCAAAAGGTTGTGTATAATGTCTGGTTGGTCCTAAATAAAACTGGTGCAGTTTTTGCATCCAACATGATGGCTGTCATGACAGCAATCTTGAAAATTTGTTAATGCGCATAATTATCAGTGATGGTTGCAACACACCACAGTTAAGAAGAAGATACAGTCTTATCCTCAATTCCTGGAAATTCTTTTCAGCATGTAGAGCATCAGCCCTTTCAAGAGCCTCTTGTTAGAGTTATGCCTCTTTTTTTATCCCATTTAAATACTTTTTTGCATCTTCATACACATATGTATACATTCAGCTAGAGTTATTGCTCTTTTTTGCATGCACAACTCTTTCAAGCAAAGGGGATTAGTACGCTATTGAGACATTTCTAATTGTGTTCTATTTTAATTTTAACTGTGAGGATAACTGTATAGTGTCTGTTGTAAAATGGTATTTGTTAATAAATGTTTGCAGTTTTATTATCTTTACATTTTATCATTTCTGTTATTCTTAGTTGTGGTGCCCAAAAGCTGCGGGATAAAGCCATTCTCTATTTTGTGATGTTATCCCCAGTTATTTTGGTGATAGCTTTCAACATAGTTCTTTTCTACAAGGCTGCTAAATCAGGTATTTCTTCATGCAGTAAAAAGAATTATTCTATAAAAGGAATAATTATGTTAATAAAAAGATTTTATACTTTTTAATGTTTGTGTTAATTAGTGGACCAGCAAAAGTAGATAACTTTACCAATGACAGATTTGTTTTCAGCTCTGTCATCTAAGGGCAGTAATATCATAATCATTCTTTTTACCCCATAAACAAAATTCTAGGAATATCATTGGTTGGTTATCAGGGTTTAAAATCCATATTTCTGTTAAAAATCATTTTGCAGGGTGTGAGAAATCCAATAAAGTCATAACTAGATAATGTAACTTACGAGTGAGGTGTAAGTAAAAAAATCACATGTTAACTGGCAATATACAGTGGGGTAAAAAAAATGACAGACAACCTCTGCATCAAGAGTTAAAATGCAAATATCATAATTTATCATCTAGTTACATGAAATTATTTTATTATAATTCAAAATGAGTTATGGTTTATTTTTATCAGTAGAAATTATCCTCCAAAAGAAGTCTGCTTTTGAAAATTTAGTATTGCTTATTCATTAGTTGTTTGGCAGAATTTTGTTTTGCCCAAGAGAGATAACTGTTACAACTAGCACACTGTAAACAATCATCCACATAGCCACCAGTAGCAGCCAATAGATTCACAATGCACAGTGGTGATGAATTCCAGCCAAAAGAGTTAACATGATGCCATACAAGGTTTATGAATTGATAAATTTATTATGTATTAGTTTTGGAAAGTGTACAGAAAGTTATTACTGTCTTAAAACCCATACACTCATTACCTTTGGCTCAGGGTGTATGGGGTGTTCAGAATGGTCATAATCTTCACCCAGGTAAACTTGTTTACGTGCAACTAATATTGCCTCTTTCTACAATCATTTTTCAAAGACAAAAAGTAAATCTAGACATATGGGGGCACTGTGCTATAACAGATATTGTTATAACACACTTTTGGATATAACATGGTGACATCATGGCTCCAATATTTTTCTTAGATGTCCTTTATTCCTTGACTCTACTCAAAGCATCAGCTAGGCAGACAGATAAAATAATTGTTTTGGAAACATATGGCTTATGGATCATCATGAATGTTTTTACACAGTAATGATTAATTTTCATAGAGCATGGGATTAGTTTAATCCTGATTGTTGTATGAAGTGGCAGGTAGTACTATTATTAATGTCCATTTGTATGGCATTTGTTTGTTTTCCCCACACCACCCCTTTCCTGCTGACATGGATTCATAGACATTTGATCATTCTTGCTATACCATGGTTCATTCAGTAGCATGGTCGGTAGTTATGGACCTTAGCTACCACACTGTGACATGGCTTCCCTGTATAGTAAATATATAAAACCATTAGATTTATCATCAAAATGATTACCTTTAGGGACAATTGACAGTATTTAATGGTGTTTCATGTTGATTGTAATATAAATTTGATTCGTGCACAAGTCATCAGTTCCATTTCTGCAGTCACACTCACAGCACCAACAATTAATGAGACTATTTAATGTTACATTTAAGTTGAAATATTATGCCTGTTGTTTCATCAGGCATGGCATAAATTGGCAAGATTTGTTTGTTTATCTTTAGCTAGGGTTAGTCATTGTCTCTATCTATGTAAACAAACACATGCACACATACACTTAACACTGAGTTAACTGTTAATTATTGCTTACTTGAAAATATATATATATTTTGTTGATAGTGAGACGAGCGTTGATTCATCAGTTTGGAAGATTTTCAAGAACAGAAAGACAGATTGTGGATAGTGTGAAGTGGAAATTCATCCTGATTGTGGGGTCTTTCACAGCATGGTAAGTTTTTTTTTGCCTTTTGAAGTGACTTCCTCTGGAGAACAAATTCTATAGATTGTGTAACAAGAAATAATCTTTCTTGTTGTCTTGAAAAATGCACTCACTTTTGTTTTGGGTATAACTATGCATTTCTCAAGTTCTTTCAGCATGTTCTTTGTTTTTGACTAATGATAACTATTAAATGTTTGTTTGCCCCATTTTCAGTGAAAAGTTGTATTAAATTGAACCTGTCAGTCTGTTTGTCCTTCCATCCTTCCAGTTTTCATTTCCACACAGTAATTTTCTTCGAATTTCAAACTTATTTGGCATGAAGTGCGGCTTGATATTGATGAGAACTTGATGGCCAGCTTTCTGTATCATCATTTAATAGTTATGGCAGACCCATCCACTTTCATTTCTGTTCATTTATATATATATGCCATTATAACACACTTCTTTATAATGAGGTAACATCATGGATTCCTTAATCAAAATTTAAAAAATTACAATTAAAAAAATTAACAAAATAATTTTCAGCATCTATCAGCTGAAAACATTTCATCCAGACTACTATACTTGCAGACATCATAGCGATATGACCTAAAATTGTTAAAGCTACATTAAAAATCCAAATCACACAAATCACACACTGTAACAGTGTCCTTCATGATAAAGAATGCCCCTGTATAATGAGATATATTTCCAGCAGGGATATGTTGTGAAAATATGTGTTTTATACAAATCCACAAGTTCAGGAGTTTTTATGTATTACAATACATTTCATTGGTCTTTACCAGTCAGTCATTTAAGGCAAGTAAAAGAAAAAGTAAATAGTATTGAAAAGACTAAATTAAAGTGCATGTCAGTGTGGTCATGTAGGCGCATTTATTAAAATTAAATATTAATTGTTGATCAGAGTTTAATACTAAATTAGTTCTACCAAAGCCTATTCAATCCTGATTGTTGAATACTTTGCACCTAAAATGTCATTAAAAAAACCAGTAGTACGAATTTGATTTCAACACGCACTGCTTTCTTTGTGACATCACATTGCATGTCATTCAATCTGATTTGTACTGGATTACAGCTTTAGGTTGACCTTATCCAAAAATGTCCACATCATTTAACATTGATTTTGGGTTATGTACTTCTTGGGGCATGTAAATAATGATCTTCCAAAGGAATATGTAAGTATAAGAATTAAAATAAAATGAATAATTGCCATTTAAAAGCATGCATAGTCAAATTCTAAAACAGTGACACTCATTATTGAAATAGTTCTGAATGCTGACATGACCTGTCAATGCCGACATGACCTGTCATTGCTGACATGACCTGTCAATGCCGACATGACCTGTATGACTTTTACTATAAATGGGATCCATGGCCTTACCATAGTAAATGGCCACAATGTATTTTGAGATGCTTAGCATAGTAGACAGCCACAGTGTGATAATGGGACATGATTTGGAGATACTTATCATACAAGATGGCCACTATGTAATAATGAGGCATAATTTGGAGATACTTAACAGGAGACAGCCACAATGTAATAGTGTGGCATGATTTGGAGATACTTAACGTAGGAGACATCCACACTGTAATAAAGGGGCATTATTTGGAGATACTTAACATAGGAGACAGCTACAGTGTAATAAAAGGGGCATAATTAGGAGATACTTTTCATATGAGATGACCACAGTGTAATAATGGGACATGATGTGGAGATACTTAACGTAGGAGACAGCCACAATGTTAAAAAGGGGCATGATGTGGAGATACTTACCTTAGGAGACAGCCACACTGTATTAAAGGGGCATGATTTGGAGATACTTAACATAGGAGACAGTCATAATGTAATAAACCAGCGTGATTAGGAGATACTTATCATAAGAGACAGCCACAATGTAATAAAAAGGCATGATTTGGAGATACTTAATTTAGGAGACAGTCACAATGTAATAAAGAGGCATGATTTGGAGATACTTAACATAGGAGATGGCCACAATGTAATAAAGGGCATGATTTGGAGATGTCATACGAGATGGCCACAGTATAATAATGGGGCATGATGTGGAGCTTCTTAACATAGGAGACAGCCACAATGTAATAATTGGGCATGATTAGGTGATACTTATCCTATGAGATGGCCACAGTGTAATAATGGGGCATGATGTGGAGATACCTAACATAGGAGAAAGCCACAGTGCAATAATGCAGCATGATTAGGAGATACTTAACACAGGATATGCCACAATGTAATAATGTGGCATGATTAGGAGATACTTAACATAGGTGATGGCAACAACATATTAAGAGGCAAGAGTGAGATATTTATCATAGGATTTGGCTGCAACATATTAAGGGGAATGAACATGAGATATCTTTTTGTGGTAAGTCATGGTTCATACAACCCTGAGAAATCCTTGACGTGGAGGGTTTGTCTTGAAAACTACTTAATTTGACAAATTTGGTCTCGTCTTTGAAACATCCGTGCATTTGCACAAGTCCTTGAAGTTTTCCAAAAGCTCTAAGAATTTATGTCAAGAATGTACAGATATTCAAAACCAAATAAAATACATCACTTTTTAAATACAGAATTGTTTTTTGTTTATGCAGTTTTCAAAAATAATAAATCATCCGGTGAAATTGAATAAACTTGTGTGGATCAAATAGCAAATGGCATGACTATGTACCAGGGATAGCAGTATCTCTTTGCTTCAGTGGCATGCTAATTGTGTGTTGGTTTTTTATTTTTCCTTCATTTGAACTCATTTATGCAGTGATAATGTAAGATAATTAAAGAGACAAGTAGTTTCCTTTTGGAATATTCTGAAAACTCCTTGAAAAGTCATTGACAAAGAACTCTTTAGAACCACATGAACCATGGAACTGACATCTTTGACAACTTTGTGAAAACTGTTTGGAGTCAAAAGCCATCTTTTTTAAAAACTATTTGTCTTCCAGGGTATTTATATGTAAAACTGTTGGCGAATTTTCCAATACTATCAATCGCAGTTTTTAATCAAAGTCACATTGGATTTTTTCATCATAATTTGTGCCTGATTGGGAAAAGTTTTTGTCATAGGTGTAATGCTTAATCTTTGTTCTTGCCAGCAAAGCTTATGTAATTTATCCATCCATGCTTACTTACAAGACCAACAGTGTTCAGCCTAGGCTGCCATCATGTAATGTGCCTAACGTGGGTATGTGAGAAAGCCTGCCAGTAGCTTCTTGTGGGTTGGTGGTTCTTCCCAGGGTTTTCCAGGGTTATTTCTCCACTGGTTATACTGGCTGCCATGTATAGCCTATCTTGTGCTGAAAAATAGTGTTAAACCCTACAACAACAACAACAACGTAATGTGCCAGCATATAAGAATCTGTCTTGTTTGTTCTACTGATTACTCCTAACAAACTGCATAGACCCAGATTTGCTGAAGCATTATGCAGTTGGCAGATATGGGTGCATACACTTTGCAATTGGATGTGACTGGTGTGAGTAAGTACTATAAGTACCTAGTATTTTCAAAACCAGATACATCATTGTCCTCAGTACCAAAATTGATTTGTGCTGTATCTCTCAAATACTATTACATGTACCATATTGCAGCTGAATGGCTGCATTCATGAGGTGCTACCATACTGAGTACTCATCATGACTAAAAGTAAGTAATAGAGAGAGCTATCTTTCATCCTGTAATGAAACTGTCATAGTTTTGCATTCAGTTTCACATATGAGACACTGTTGCCAGTAAAATGAGTCACTAAAGCTTCACGAGTGCATGCATTTTCAGTAGTACTATACAGACAGATGTTGGAAAGAACAAAAAATGATAACCTAACATTTTCATCTTCCATTGTATGTTTTTGCTCAGCATTTTAGAAGTGGACAAGACATAGTAAGAGTATTTATTCCCAGATAAGATATTTTTAAACCAGTATTTCTGTGTTAACAAATAAATATCAGTCTTGACTCTTAAGTCTTTAATTACATCACCATTAAAACCTTTACTTGTAGTAATTGATTTTGATGTCATACACACACACACACACATACTTGTTTAAATTCCATTTCAGTTGGCTGCCTAATATATTGAATGGCATACTGACCAATGTGCTGGATTATCATTCAAGTGACTTTATTCTCATCTTCCTGGTACTAATTGTGAGTATTACCTTGTATTCATGTTGACCAGCATAACTGATTAAATTAGCAGGGCTGGACTTTAACACTTACATGTCCATTTGAGTTAGTGGATGATGAAGTTCAATTACCCATAAAGCAGTTGTCAGTAAAATTTACTTAAATTGATGTGTAACTTGAAGTAAAACCAAAATTGAACTGCTTTGCAAAAGTTGAGGATTTGTCTAATAGGAACTTCAATTTTGACGGTAAATATCTTCAGAATTCATTATGTTAATAGATAAATTAATTGATTAGACAGGTGAGAAGCAAACTTTACTTATTTGTATTTAAGTTTCATTTGTCTTTGGCTGTTGAGCAACCATTAATATCCAGTCATGATTAAGTTCAACTTTGTTTATTGTAAGTTAATTTTACATGCGAAGTATTGCAAGTTTTTTTGCCAGTCCATGAAAGTTGAGGTATTGGCATGTGATCTTAAATGTGGATAGAACCAGAGAAATCAGAGAAAACCTGCTAACTTTGAATGTTCAACCACCAGCACTTGCACATAACCTGCAGGGTATGGCATAACTATCAAGTATCACTTAAGAAATATTCCAATGAATAAAATGCCCAATCTTCACTCAGGTAGGTGTTAATGCTTACCTAATTTTCAGGTAAAGTGTGGTAAGAGTTTACCCAGTCAAGTGGGTCATTTAGACACTTTGGTCTATTATAAGGTATAGTTTCATATTTTTGTAACTCTGATCTTTTTCATTCAGTTGTCATGACATTTTTACAGCTTATTTAAATGTAGTCAATAACCATGACAGTTTTACAGCTTACTTAAATGTAGTTTGTGTATAAAAATGGCGATTTGAAACAGATAGATATGAAGAATAAGTAAGGAGAGCATTCTCCATTTTGTTTTTCTTCAAAATATCAAATGCCAGATCCAGGGATTGAATTTTGGAGGTTCTCATTTACAAAATTACAGCTAAACTTGGCTCAAGGTAGGTTTGTCATGTCTATAAGTGTCCAGACATGCATTAAGGTCAAAATAAAATATTGTTCTCCCTCTTAGCTAAGTTCAGTATTTGGCATAATGTGACAAATAAAATTTTAATATAATTCTTTCTTGTTCTGAAGTTTTAAAAAAATGCTTCAATAATTTCCACCTTGTGCTGCACAAGGCTTGCTAAAGCTAGGTAGCAATTGTTTGCATAAAATATTTTAAATTTGGTACTCATTTATTTGGCTATAACATTAATGTCCATTACTCTGTGTGTGTGTGTGTGTGTGTGTGCATATATATATATAATATAGCTTCAGTTAGAAATTTCTTTTTAAATTTAGTACTCATTGTTGCAAGATTTTCTGACTGTAAGATTTAGTATTTGTACATATAATTACAAGAATTTCTCTAACAGCTTCAGCCTGGAACATTTTTTAATTTTATTGCTTGTATATATGGTTACAAGGTTTCTCTCAGAGAACTCCAGTTTAGGACTTCTTTTTAAGTTTTGTACTGGTATATATGATTACAAGGATTTTTCTTACAGAGAGTCTCAGTCTCTGGTTTCCTTTCAAATTTAGCACATATCTATATAAGGATTTCTCTTACAGAGATCCAACTTAGGACTTCTAATAGCTTGGAAGTGAAGAGGGGGCACTTTGTTGAAGGAAGGGGTGATAAAGGCATTTTCTTGTGATAAAAAGATTATGTCAGTAATGTAACTTAAAATGCCATTTTTCAGAGATAAGATACAGACAAAAACACATTCATATGCCTATCCTATTTTAAATAAGCAGAAAAATAAGTGGAATAAATAGAAAATAACAGCTTTAAGATGATGTTGAAATGATCTGAAGAGAAGCCGGAGGTAGCGATTTAGAAGGACAGCAGGAGGAGATTAGTAGGGCACTTAGTGTTGAGGGGGCGAGGTCCTCCTCTGTTTCTAACTGAGCAATAATATCATTAGTTTTCAAGGGATAGATTTATTTTTTTGCAAAATCAAAAAAACGAAAAACAAAAAACAGTGTGCCCAGAAATTTTGATGTGCAATATAGGACTTGTAGAAATATTTATGGAAAAAAACAAGAGGTACTTTTTAAATGAGAAAAACTTTCTCATGTCTATTGAAATTGCAAAAACATGTACTATAATTCTATTGCGCTGTTTTCTTGGCCATGTGCAAAAGAGTTGTTAAGAGATATGACATATGCACAATGGCAGAGTCTGGTTCACTCTAATGATTATTCATGGGGGCTTCCTTGATAGTTGATTTCATGACGACTTGTTAACCCTACCTTTGTTTGATTTAGCATCTTATGCTAAAAAATGTCAACTGTGAGCCATAAAAATAAGAATATTTAGTCTGCTTATTGTTGCATGACTGCTCGAGTGGCCTAGTGGTTAGAGCATCAACTTCAGATGCAGGAGGTTGTAGTTTTGAACCCTGGCAGAGTCATACCAAAGACTTATAAAATTAGTACTACATGTAACAGCTGCCTCACTCAGAACTCAGCATTAAGAGGTTGGTGTTAGGACTGGTCAGCCTGGTGTCAGGATAATGTGACAGGGTGGGACATGATGCTACATGTCTGCGGCATGATGCCTCAGTGCGGGACATGATGCTACATGTCTGCGGCATGATGCCCCAATGCTGGACATCACTATAAACTGTCACACTGCAGACATCCTAGTGATATGACTGAAAACTTGTTGAAGCTGTGTTAAATATCCAAATCACACACACAAACACACACACACACACACACACACACACACACACTTATTACTGCAATATTTGGTGTTAGGTTAAAACCCCTTTGGATGAATAGGCTTTTCCTGAATGTCAGCACTGTGTCACATCATAACATGTCCACACTTGGTATCATCTGCAGGGGAATCTTCATCAATATTACTGTCAAATGTAAATAATACATGCAAGACTTAGTGCATATAATAAAAAAGTGGATTAGCCTTCATATTGTCCTGTGACAAAAGCAAGTATTCATGCAGACACATGTACAGTAAGAAAGAAAACTGTTTGCCATTAACTCTTCCTAATGTAATTGGTAGTATTTTCATTTCAGTTGTCCATTTTATGATTTTAAGCCAGTAGCTTTAAATAATACAGATAAAACTGAGTGTTATTAGGGTTAGAACTTCAAAAGCTACTAAAAAAGAATACTGTTTATTATAGTTGGAAGTTTTGCCTTTGATAAGTGCATATTGAAAGTAAATTATAAAATTATTATGATCACTGCTAGTTTCAGAAATAAGGATACTTACGCTTTTTTATCCAGATTATATTGTATGAAAGTTTTATTTAAATCTTTGAAAGTCATTAATAGTTTACATTGTTGTGGTATTTGTAACGGAGACCATGGAACTCATGTTGTGTTACATTCTAGTATGTTGTAAAATCTTGTATTTATTTACTTTTTATCAATAGTCTGTGATGAACCCAATGCAAGCTCTTCTGGATGCTATGATCCTGTGGGGATGGTCCAGTCCTTGTACCTGGTTGTCCCAATCTTCTAATTCAGAGTACTTAGAACATGGAGAGGTCGACCTTCACAACTCGCTTACAAGGTCAAGGTCAAAGTCAGTGGGCTCGGAGTATGACCCACTCATAAGCTTCAGTCGATCAAGGAGGTGATTGTTAAGTGGATTTCGTGTAGTTGGAAATTGATTCCTGTATTTACTTAAAATACCCACTTCAATACCATGCTGTTGAATCATGTTATTCTGTGCAATTTGTGAATTGTTGCAATATAGCAGTAGAGACAGGAAGAATTTCTAACCTGAAGCATAGCCAGTACATAATCAAAGGATTCTCGTGTTTGAACACCCATAGGTTTCCTGATAACAGCCATAGCTTGATATTGATTCTATATGATACCGTCTATACTTGCATTTAAGTTGAATCAAACTGCAAACAACAAAGATCCTGATCTGCCATAGCATAAGGCACATGCGGATCAGGGTGTGTACTGTTTGTTCTACTGATTACTCCTAACAAACTGCACAGACCCAGATCTGCAGGTGCTTTATGCAACAGGAGATCTGTGTCTGTGCAGTTTGCAGATGACTCATCTTGTGAGTACACATGGTAGACAATGAAAATTAAATTAGAGGAGTATCTGTAGAAACAGAGCCCGACAGTGTTCATATAAACTGCACTGTGCCACTCCATCACCAAAGGCTGTATATGGTGCATATTTTCACAACACAGCAGCAAAACCAAAGCATGCTGGGTTAGCAAAGCTTGTAACATTTGTAATACATATCATTTGTAATATTCATAATAGTAATACTGCAGAAATTGACAGTCTTAAAAAATTTAATAAATTCTTCCTTGTATGTCAGTCAGATGTTTCTTGAAACATTTTGTTTACGTATCCACACAATTACACATAGAGTATTAACAGAAACCCATCTGCTAAAGCAGCTGGGCTGTTGAACAACCAGTAGACTAAAACAGATTATTTCATGGGCAAAATTCTTATAACTGTATACACTGTTTCAGTGTAAAGTGAAGAAAAAGTTAAGGTTAAAAGTTTTAGATAATGGTTGAATGATCTGTAGCAAATCTGTTAAAATTTTTTGCATGAATTGTAATCCAATTAGTTTGAGATAAATAAAAATCTTGTTTCTACTTAATGTTGTAATTACAATAATCAAGTAAGATTTATGTTCCAAATATGATTTCTTCACTGTCTTACCTATATTTTGCATCACAGTTGATCCAGGTATTGCTGCTGGTTTGGAAGATCATGTGAGATAAGGTGGAAAAGCATTTGATGGAGATTTAATATTGTAATAGGTCTTATTCAGTGTATTATGTTTATCTTGACTTGAATCGTACTGCCCATGGCAGTGTGAGAGTTGCACTTCTTTGCAGTAGGTCAGAAGTCATTGGATAAAAGAATGCATTACTCTCATTGTGTTCATTCAAAGGCATCAAAATAACTGATCCCATTTTACAGTAAACATAAACTTTTTATGAAACATTAAATTCAGTTTATTTTAGTATGTTTCCCTCCTCCTTTGTGGGCTCAGAGATATAGAATAGGCCCTTATATGGAGGCAGGACTTTTGATGGCTCATTGGTTAGCTTGCCGGACTTGTTACTTATTGGGTGTGTGTTTGAATTCAACCATCAGATCAACTGAGCTGCTATCTTTGTGCATCCTGGTGCAAGGCATTTTGCTCCAGTTGCCTTCACTCTAAACAACCCACTTGTGTTGCTGTGAAACAGCAAACAAAACTTAAAGCCTTTTTATTTAGGATGTATTTGCCAGACTACTTTCTCATTTTTTTTTTTTTTGCCCCATAGTATATGTATTCAAAGGGACATAACTCTTACATCATTGGGAATGTGTTTATTGTATCAATGGGTGGCAGACTAATAGTATAGCCATGGCTTTATGACCATAACCATATTTGTATATGTGTTTATTCATTATTTATTAGCATATCAATCTTCACATTTTTAAATTACCGGTGAATGTGTTAATATCTATTTTTGAAACTCTACTTTGAAAAATTTTAAATTTGCCAAGTATGTTGTTATTATGTTGCTATTAATCCAAGATGATTTTATCTTGGTGTTGATTTTTACATTTAAGTCTTTGTAATGATGATCATGGTATTATTTTTAACTTAATCTGTTTAATCTTCATGTTAATTTGTAGTCACATTAAATATTAATTTTCTCTTCACTAATAATAATAATAATAATAATAATAATAATGAGTTTATTAATGAGATTAGCATAATTACATATTTGATCTAATATACCTCCAGTCCTGCTAAGATGATGGACCAAGTGTATGTATATATGTGTGTGTAAATATAGAGAGAGAGAGAGAGAGAGAGAGAGAGAGTACCCATTTTACACATACATGCACACAAGTTTCTTGTACACACAAAGACACAGACTAATTAATTACACGTTTACATTGTGTATAAACTTACAGATGAAACTACTTTGGTTAATGTTCACTAGTCAATATATAACATGTACCAACAAGTATTTACATAGAAAAGTTGCAGGAGGAGGTGGATAGGTCCTGTGCTGTTAAATTAAACAAGTCTTAGGTCTGATCTGTGTTTAATAACCATAGTGAAAAACTGATTTGTCTGAAGTTTTGTATATGTCTTTTGGCATCATGATGATGTTAATGTTTAATAACATTAGCCAGTCATCAGTTTACTAAGGAGGAGGATGATTATTATTGCTATTACTGCTTATTATTATTATTCTTATTATTAATGTACACAATGTTTGATAATTCTTCAGTGTAGAAATTTGGGATACTTTAATGATCTAAAAACATTTTTTGTTATTAAAACAAAATCTGAATTTTACAATAATCTGAATTCAAGAACTAATTTTCTGTACAATAATTTCCATGGGCTGTTTTGATCATTGATGAAGCCGAGCTACATGTTTTACAGGCTGTAAATTCAGATTTCTTCTGGCCAGTAATTGAATATTTCTACAAGTGTTGTCCTAAATACCCAGTTACTACTTAATGTTAGACTGATTGTCAGTCAGTAGTTTTAAATGAATGGTTCCTGTTTTAGTTTAATTTTAAAATATTACTACATATTGTTAGACTGATTTTCAATTGGTAGTTTTGAATGAATGTTTCCTGTTATAGTTTAATTTAAATAAAAGAGTATATTGGTATTTGATGGATATTAACAATATTTTTTTTTATTCCAAGAAATATATAATTTGCAGAAACAGTTACAGAGCAGAAAACTATGTAAGCATCATATTTGAGCATTTTATACAAACAGCCTGACTATAAATGCATGAAGAAATTTTTGAACAAATTCAGATTATGTAAAATAATTTAATTTCAAGCATTAGGTCAGTGATGACATCATATTACTGCAGTCATAAATACAGGGTTCCCATGCTACCAGGAAATCGGGATAAAGTTGGGAGGAATCATAATTTTTTTCCCTGACTGAAAAGTCCTTGAATTTTGCAAATATTGATGAAAGTCTGGAAAAACCTGAGAATTTTCTGTCACAACTTGACGCCTGAAACAATTGCGTAATTGAGTTGTAACTAAACTGATCGTGAGTTGAATTTATTAGGTTCTAACCAGAATATTCAGAGGGTGCAGTATGGATCATTTGGGTGCATGCAATAAACATATATGCTGAGTCAATCCAAACGTGCAGTGGATTAGATACATCTAGTAGACTTTAATTTTCAATGTCAGCTCAATATTCATATCTTTCCTTACATAGAAAGTATGAAAACCAGTCTAGCATCACAAGAGGCTAACATGGTGGTGGCAAAGTGTAGCCGCTTGCCGGATGGTCTAGCAAACTTTGAACGTTGTTAGATTGAGTGATACATGCATGAAATCAATATGAAAATTACTATTTTCTCGTTATGTCTTTAGTCTGCTGAAAGACAAGATAAAACTACGGCATTGATGAAATGTGACCTGGTACTCGCGATTTGCAATGCTAGTTGCATGAGTACACAAATCTAACAACCTACATTTTCAAATGTTGTAGAGAAAAAAAAAAAAAAATTAAATGCAAGTTATATACTGGTTTTAAAAAAAATACAAAAACGAAAAAACACAAAATTTTCCATATTTATATACTCTGAGAACAACTTTTGAAGTTGTATCACATGACTACCACGTTGACGTGCTCTCTGCTTGATAAATCAGACTGGCCTGATTGATGTTTTTTACAAAAAAGTATCTAATTTTCATTTAATATAATTGAATTTCTGTACAACAACATTAAACAGGACTTTGTTGTTGATATCATGTGACTATTGAACTTGTGCTGTCGTCGTTTGAGGTTTGTGAGGTCATGTGACCAGTAATCGTCTAGTTTCGTCTAGTCTGTCAGCGGATTAAAGACATAACTATTATAATACTTGCCATTTGTGAGAAAATAAATTATTTTCCTATCAATTTCGTGCAGGTATAAGTCAATATAACATAAGTTTAAATCTTCTAGGCCAGCTGGTAAGCGACTACCATTTGTCGCTACCACACGGTGACGGAAAATTCCAAATTTTCTATATGCAGTTGCAATGACGTCACACCCCAACCTAAATGCCCAAATATGATAAATGGGGTGGGAATATTTGGAGGAAACCTGGATTAGAAAATGGACTGCTATTTGTTTTAAGCCAGATTTGTAGTCTAAATTGTTGAATCTTGGAGCTGAAATGAGAAATTGTCATCCCTTGTATTATATATCAAAAAACAATACGAACCCCTGTATCAATACAGATTTGGGGACTGGTTTAACAAATTACAAGAAGATAAGTTGATTTTACAGAAAATTCTGTCCTTGTTTATACAACAGTATATAATTTTGAAAGTCTTTTGTTAAAATTTAAATCAACCCTTTTGAAAATGTTTTTTAAATGATGGATTTTTGACCAGATCGTCTTAAGGAGATTAAATTGTTTGAAAAATCTTGTTTGGGATTTTATTGGCACAGATAAATTCAGGGTTAAACTTTTCATTACAAGACAAGATTCTAATTATTTGCGTTTATTTTTTTTATACTGTAATAGGAAATGTTTGCTTTCTATAAGATGCATACATATATCTATATATATATATATATATATATATATATTTTGTGGTTTTGTACATGATCGTCTTTTCTGACTTAGATATTTTGGAGTTTTGAAAGAGAAACATCTTTAGATTTCGAAAATGCATGTTTTATAATATAAAATGTTCTTTAATTCCATTCAGTAATGGTCATATGTGGACCTTGAAAAAATTAATTTCATCCTGGAGAAAACCTGGAAATGACCTGGAAATTTATCTTTAGAAAAGCGTGGGAACCATGTAAGCAGAATACCAAGACATCTACATATCACGGCTGCCATAAGTAGAAGTCCCTAGATGCCTGCATTTACTCCTGTCATAAGCAAAAGTCCCTAGATGTCTGCATTTACTCCTGCGATAAGCAGAAGTATGTTTTATGTTGGCGCATTCAGTCAGTATAAACTTTACTGTTGGGACAAGTTCCAAATGTGCCATGCACATTTTAAATGATAGCACTAAATTACTTTGAGAATACTCACTGCGACTGAGCCATATCATTGAATGTGCTCAGAATTAGTCTTGGTTAATGGGCTGTTTGTTGTATTCAAAGAGACGTAATTAACCACAAGACTGCCATTTCATCCAGAAAAAGACATTGAAAAGTTAAGAAGAAAACAGTCTGTACTGTAAATATAAACGGGGAGTACAAGCAGGACTTCATCCCTCCTCCCTATTTGATTTTCATGTTGTAGCTTTATTTCATTTCAGAATGTTATGTTGTGTTTTTTTATGGATACAAAAACAATTTCTTATGTGGCACCAAGTCTGATACAGGCGTTAAAGCCCAGTACTTTATTCAGACTGGGTAGAATATATGTACATTGGCAACTCTGTATTAATGAATTTCTGTAGAAAGGCTTTTGGATGTGTTGCTAAAATTAAAAGCAGATTCACTGGATTCAGTCGGAGCCATGGTCATCTGAGAGTTATGCTTAAGTACTTTAGTGTCTCTCATATCAGTATGTGAAAGTTTTTTTAATCTTCTTGCAGTTTAGAGACAAAAAAGCCATGAGATGAATAAGGAGAAAGAGTGAAGTACTGCTTGCACTCATTTGCATGTTTATAGTATAATTGTTTATGGTATAATTATAGTCTAATTACTGGAATGTCATTTCTTCCTCAACTTTCATTTCATTCATTGATGTTTTATTATGACGCTTCAAACTCCTGTCAATTAACAACTTTATGACTCGGGTATCACAAGTTTGTGTTTTGTGGCGTTCACCCCTTCAGATTCAAACAAAATGTGGTTACTATAGCTCCAAGCCAGGGAGCAAAATACCATTTATTAAATTCTAATATGGAGCATCTTTTTCATTTTAAAAGTTCTTACTTTGTTTTCTAGTGAGTATAAATCTAAGTTATGTTGTGATATTTAGCTTTACTAACCTACAAATCATGTCTGATTTTGCTGATCCTAATTTTGTTATATTATTGTTGTTTCTTTGTAAGTACTTGCATTTGAATACATATGTACATTTGATATGTAAAGAATCTGTGTAAAGTTCATTAAATAAGACCCATTTTTTATATCTTTTTTTACATAGCTTTTTATATTCTGTGTGGAAATAGCTAGTTAGATTATGTTGATATAGTTCATAGAATCTTCAGGTTGCCCTGATTCCCAGCAGCTATATTGTTTGTTTTTAATTTTAAAAAAAACCTCCAAAAGTCTATTTATTACAGTTATATTTATTTTTGCAGGCTTGACATATTTAATTTTGTTAGATTTTAAGTAATATTTTTACTACCTACGTCTTGTTATTAATGTTAAAATCATGGAGAGAACTAATAATAAAATATGTTTCTGTGACCTACTTTCCAAATTCCTCGCAGATCCATAGAGATAATGATCAGGTCCCAGAAGGATTTAAAATAGGTTTTTCAGCTCAGATGTTCATAAGACCAAGTAAGCTTATGACATAGCCTTGCATCTGTCATCACTCAAACTCTGTCCATCCATCAAGAATTACTTGTAACTACTATGGTGCCCATATTTCTGATCTGAGTATGATCTACCTGGAATGTGGGCTTATATCAACAAAATCTCAGAAGAGTTCATTAATGAGTGAGATCCATGTTTACTAATGAAGTAAACTTAATCTGGTTGACTGACATTATTACCACTCTGGAGACCATATTTCTGACCAAATTTTGATAGTTTTGAAATGTGGACCTGTATTGTAGAGATCTTGGTTGGGTTTGTTAATGAGTGAGAGTATCATTGAGATCTTGGTTGTGTTTGATAATGAGTGAGATCCTTGCATATTAATGAAGAAATCTTGTATCTGCATGGCAGACCTTGATACCACTTTGGAGGCCATATGATTTAATTTTAATAAATTTAGGAAGATATGCTTATATCATCAAGATCTTACAGGAGTTTGACCGTGAGCAAAGTCTTGACATATTATTGAGGTGAACTTGCGTCTGATTGGCTGAGCTTGTTGCTGATCTGGAAGCCATATTTCTGATCCAGTTTTGATCAGACTTGGAATATATGCTTTTGTATCATCAAGATATTTGACAGTTCAGTAATGACATCCACGAATACTAATGAGGTCATCTTGCATCAGGTTGGTTGGGTTTGTTACCACTGTTTAGGCCATATTTTTAAAAATCTGATTCTGATCAAGCTTCGAACATAGGAATGTATGATGGAAGATCTCACATGGCTTTAATAATGTGCAGGAGTAATGAGGTGATCTTGCTTATGATTGCACTCCAGGGAAATCCTGAATGCATGGTGGCCGATGGAGAAGGATGCACATCCTTCAAAGAAGGCCACATGCAAAACAAAAGGGCAATGCAGAAACGGGAGGGAAAAGCGTGTGCAAAGGAAGGCAGAAATCTGTTGATGCACACAAACTTTTCATGCTGGCTTGTTGGTGAGGTTCTGACTGGTCAGGAATCGGTAGATTGTGATTTCTTGGTCTAAACAGTAGGGGAAACATTTCAATCCTGTTGACAAATATCTTCAGCATCTGGCTAGTTTCATGTAGGATCCCACAGACAGTGAAAGTTCCAGAAGTATAATCTACCAAAGAAGGGTGACTACCTAGAGGACATCAATAACTGGTGACTCCTGACAATCTTGGGAGTGATTCTGAGGTTGTATATGGCAGTACTTGCTAAAGACTATATGCGAGCATAGTCCTCAACCCATGGCAAAGAGGTTTCATCCTTGGTGGAAAACATGTACCTCCTAGAGCAAGCAATTAATCAAGCAGTGACAAGTGAAAAGCAACTGAGTGGCTGTCTGCTAGATTTAGTAAAATCATTTGCTACCATGTTGTACTGATATTTAGTGGCAGGTCTGGAAAGGTTTCAGGTAAATCCAGATTAAAAGATCTGTACACAAATTGCACAGCATCCTTCAAAGTGAGTGGTGAGCATAGTACCAAAATAGCTATCACACTTGAAGTGTCAAGCAAGGCGATCCATTATTGCCGCTCCAGTTCAGTATTGTCCTTGACCCAGTCTTCTGCCTCACAGAGGAGTGACAGAAAGGCTTTGACTATAATGCTACAACGAAGTTATCCATATTGGATTGATGGCCTATACTGATGACTCCTCCCTCCTGGCCATAGGTCAAAAGAAATTGTGTGCATTTACCATCAGTTCTATAGGAAAAAAAGCCTACACAGTGAATGAGAACATGCCTTTCATGGTGGACAGGATGGAAAATCCCATGGGTTAGTCCTGGTGCTGGAAAACCACAAAAGTGGCTCTGAAAAACCCAGGCAGAATCTGACGATCTTATTACAGAACCTTGTCCAAAAGCTACTCTTGGGCTTCAGTCTTTAAAGCCTGGACGGGATGACACTTAGGGAACTGGATGCACCGATAAGAAGCTGGGCAAAGAGATGGCTCCACTCCCCAGAGTCAGCTTCATGCCACTTGTACACAGCAACCTGTGAAAGTGGCCTTGGGGGCCACAACCTTGCCATATGGATGATGAGAATTATAACTGACACAGTGACATTGTATGAATGGTAAAGGAGGCTTCCCAATGAAAATGTTGCAGATCTGATATCCAATGTGGTCACCAGAGGCCATCTCGAAAATATTATCACTAATTCTTGTGAATAAATGTTTTTCTTTATTTAACAACTTTTGATGTTTAGTATGTCCTAAATGAAAATGGTGTCATAAAAAAACCAACTCTTGTTATCACCATTTGTCTTGAATGAATGGTCATATTAACACAGGTTTTCACTGAAAGATTTCATTTGAAGTCTAGCTGGTCATGGAAAAAAATGGTACTTATTCAATGGCTGCCACAATGGTCATCTTGAAAATCTTGTTATGACTACTTCTTGATGGCTGGTCATACTGTACTTTCAGCAGAAGACATTTTATGATGTCTAGTTGGTATTATATGGAAATGGTGCCAGTCTGACATCCACTATGGCATGATGGTATCTATCTTGAAAATCTTTTTATTACTGTTTCAAAACAATAGACACATTAACATGGACTTCTTATAGTGGTGCTAAATGAAAATTGAGCAAATCTGACATCCAATATGTCCACCATAGCAGCTAATTTGAAAATTGTGTTATTGCTGAATAATATCTGATATGGTTTCAACACTCATCAGTTAAAAGTAAGAAATTGTTTTGTATCAAATTCCTGGAAATTTTTTCATCCAGTAGAGCATCAGTCCATTTGAGGGATTCTTGTTTGATTTAGAGATTGTTGCTAGGAAGACCCTTTTGCACCCTTTTTTATGATAAGAATTGAACTTCTTGCCTCTAGCCCTAGAAAAGAATACAAAAGTATTAAAGGCATTGTAAGTAATGAAAAGGAGTTCAGATTAGGTCAGTATGCTGTTCATACCTTTCCATTATTAAATGGTACTTAACCCTTTACTCCCCAGGTATGCTTTTCTATGCCTTTACCTTTGCCCCCACCCCCCCCATCTATGCATAACTAAACTTCTACCTTTGCCCCCCATCTACGCATTTCTACACATTACACAGTATCTACTATGAATATGTTGCATCTTCCAGTTAAATATTGACTCTCCGCGAGGTAACCAAATGCTGGTCAAAACTGGTTGAACTTAATTATTCAAAGAATTTGAAGGAAAGGAGGTTAAATAAGATTCACTTACACTCATTGTTTTGTTTTATAAAATTTTCCTTGATTTGGTACATTGTAGTAAATGAAGATGGTATATGGCAAAAATTGGTTTCTCAATAAATTTTTGAAAGGAAAATTGAATTGAAAGCGATTTCTGAACTCCATTAAAAGTAAATTTTGAGTGTGATGTTATTTATGCTTTATTACTGTGGGAAAATAAGCTATCTACAGTTCAGTATACTTGTTTCAAAATGTTCTTAATTGAGTTAATATAGATCATTTCAAATTGTATACAAGATGGAGAACATGTGTTGTATTTATTCAACATCTTTTTTATTCTCAAGGACCGCTATAAAGTTTTGATGAAGAAAACAAAACAAAAAAAAAAAATGAAAACAAAAGTAATTTTTACAGTGCTACTTTTCACTATGAATAGTCCAGTTATTTTGTTTTGGCTGTAGATTGCACAAAAATATGAAATTGATTTGCTTTAAGATTTCTTCATAAAAACATTCACATAAATCAGTTTTTGAAAAAATTCATTTATTGAGCATTTATTCTATTACTGCCCAGGTAATAAACAGTTTTGGAAATTATGTGAAATGGATCCAAACTTGTGACCCAAATTTTAGAACTACATGTAAAGGTCACATTGTACATTAAAATCCACAATCTCACGTATTAATACAAATTTGTTTTATCTTATAAAAGGCTGGAGAAAGACTTGGCCAAAGTTAATAACAAAACAGCTGCTTTTGAGAAAGAGTGGACCCTATTGTTTTTTCTTTCTTGAAGTTGTTTTACACTTTCATGTGCTTTTTGCATGCAAAGGAAAGAAAGTCATATTTGAACAAAACAAGCAATGCAATGACAACATGGGGTTATTGAGTGTCTTTGTGTAGAATGTGTGTGTGTGTGTGTGTGCATGTGTGTGTGAGAGAGAGAGAGAAAGAGAATTTTGGTTGTTTTAACAGCATTTCTGGCACAGAATTGGTTATATCATGCCAATGAAACTGAAGTTAATTGTCTTTCCCAAGGGCACAGAGAAAGCCAACCTGGGTGGAAAGAGATATGAGAGAGATTTTTGTGTGTTTAAGTAAGGAAAACATACAACTTGGTAAAAATTCTAGCAGAGTTTGTTGAAAGTAAGTGTGATGGATATGTAAAACGTTTATGGCAATTGTTACTCACAGGTTTGAATGAATTAATAATTTTGTATATCCAGAATATGGCCCCCCCCCCCCCACCAGTTTGAACAAGTGCGGAAGGTGGAGGCAGCCATATCCAGTGGTCATTTAACTTGTCAGAAGTTAGTGTCATGTTTAATTGGAGTAGATCTTGGAAAATAAAGGCATTTATGTTGCATTTGTAATGTTCATATTAAAACTGTACTATATACTGGAGTTGAAAACAAAGACTTTTCTTATTTAACTAACATGGTAGAGTGTAACACACCCTATTTCAGAGACTTTGCAATAAGATTTGAAATCTTTGTTTTAAATCTGCAATAAAGTTAATAGATGAACATTTATAACCACATGTCTAAAGTCATGACATTCACTTGTTTTACAAGACATTTAGTTTCAAATTAATTTAGAAATTAATGTTATACATATTGTAGATCTGTTGTTAGTTGCTTTGGTATGAAATAAACTATTATGCAGAATACATATTTCATTTTTTTTACTCTCAACCTGTTAAATCTTTTGAGTTTAGTTCACACAGACCATTTGACCATTTAATGGGTTTATTAAATAAAACATTTGAGAACACCAACAATGATGATGATGCTGATAATGATTACAGATCAACCCATAATGTTTAATATGACAGGTTGACTCGTGATCAGATGTGTATGATAGATTGATTCATGGTCCAGATATTTAATATGACAGATTGGTCCATGATTCAGATGTGTTGTAGGACAGACTCATGATTCAGATGTTTAATATTATGACATATTAACCTATGTTCCCGATGTTTAATATAAGATTGACTCATGACCCAAATGATTAATATATCATTGACCCACGATTGACATATTTAATATAATGGCAGATTGACTCGTGATCCAAACATTTAATATGATAACAGACTGACCCATGTTCAGATGTTTTATGTGAGAGTTTGGCCTTTGGATTAGACGTTTTAACATACTGACAGATTGCCCCATGCTTCAAATGATTAATATGACAGATTGCTCCATGTTTCAAATGTTTAATATGACAGATTGACCCATTGTCCAGATGATTAATGTGATAGATTGGCCCATGTTCCAGATGATTAATATGACAGATTGCACTATGGTCCATATGTTTAGTGTGACATTGACCCATTGTCCAGATGTTTAATGTGACATTGACTCGTTGTTCAGATGTTTAATATAATGATAGACTGACCCAATTTCCAGATGATTAATATGACAGATTGTCCCATGTTCCAGATGCTTAATATGACAGATTGACCCATTGTTCAGATGTTTAATGTTATGACAGATGGACCCATGTTCCAGATGATTAATATGACAGATTGCACTATGGTCCAGATGTTTAATGTGACATTGACCCATTGTCCAGATGTTTAATGTGACACTGACCCATTGTTCAGATGTTTACTATACTGACAGATTGATCCATGTTCCAGATGATTAATATGACAGATTGTCCCATGTTCCAGATGTTTAATGACAGATTGACCCATTGTCCAGATGTTTAATGTGATGACAGATTGCCCCATGTTCCAGATGATTAATATGACAGATTGCACTATGGTCCAAATGTTCAATGTGACATTGACCCATTGTCCAGATGTTTAATGAGACACTGACCCATTGTCTGGATGTTTAATATAATGACAGATTGACCCATTTCCAGATGATTAATATGACAGATTGTCCCATGTTCCAGAAGTTCAATATGACAGATTGACCCATTGTCCAGATGTTTGATGTGATGGCAGATTGACCCCTATGAGGAACTAACCAAAATTTAAAGACGTGACATGTATCAGTTACATTTTCTTATCTGTTCATACATGAAAGTCATAAATATATAAATCTCATAGGCTGGCATCATGTCATATATAAAGCAAGTACAACATTTATCTGATGACAATACCATCCTTGCTTTCACAAGATTTTCACAAAATCTTAAGAACACTTGTCTAATTATGGTACTAATTAGAAGACACCCCCCCCCCCCCACTTTTCAATTGATTTATAGGGCTGGCCACTGGGACATATTGTATAAGAAATACTGTATCAGCTGTTATCATAGGCAAACTGCAATATCATTGTCTTCAGTAAAAGGTGTATAACTGTAGGACCAACAAAAGGCACAAATGCTAGATCACCATATTTAGGTAAAGCAAGAACATCTTATTGCCCATGTACGAAGGCAAAGACAATACTCTGAAGTCCTAGAACATCTTATTGCCCATGTACAAAGGCAAAGACAATACTCTGAAGTCCTAGAACATCTTATTGCCCATGTACAAAGGCAAAGACAATACTCTTAAGTCCTAGAACATCTTATTGCCCATGTACAAAGGCAAAGACAATACTCTGAAGTCCTAGAACATCTTATTGCCCATGTACAAAGGCAAAGACAATACTCTGAAGTCCTAGAACATCTTATTGCCCATGTACACAAAGGCAAAGGCAATACTTTTAAGTCCTCTAAAGTTTTATATCTTCAGACCATGTACAAAAGCAAAGACGATACTTTGAAGTCCTAGAACATGTTATTGCCCATGTACAAAGGCAAAGACAATACTCTAAAGTCCTAGAACATCTTATTGCCCATGTACACAAAGGCAAAGGCAATACTTTTAAGTCCTCTAAAGTTTTATATCTTCAGACCATGTACAAAAGCAAAGACGATACTTTGAAGTCCTAGAACATGTTATTGCCCATGTACAAATGCAAAGACAATACTCTGAAGTCCTGTAAAGTTTTATATCTTCAGATCATGTACAAAAGCAAAGACGATATTTTGAAGCCCTAGAACATCTTGTTGACTATGTACAAAGGCAAAGACAATATTTTGAAGTCCTGTAAAGTTTTACATTTTCAGACCATGTACAAAAGCAAAGAAGATACATTGAAGTCCTAGAACATCTTACTGCCCATTTACAAAGGCAAAGACAATACTTTGAAGTCTGTAAAGTTTTATATCTTTAGACCATGTACAAAAGCAAAGACGATACTTTGAAGTCCTAGAACACCTTATTGACTATGTACAAAGGCAAAGACAATACTCTGAAGTCCTGTGAAGTTTAATATTTTCAGACCACGTACAAACGTAAAGATGATACTCTGAAGTCTAAGAACATCTTATTGCCTATGTACAAAGGCAAAGACAATACTTTTAAGTCCTGTAAAGTTTTATATCTTCAGACCATATACAAAAGCAAAGACGATACTCTGAAATCCTGTAAACCTTTAGTTCATCAGGCTCTATACCAAGGCAAAGACAATACTCCAATTGAAGTCCAGTAAATATTTATTTATATACAAAGGCAAAGACTATACTATGAAGTCCTGTAAAGTTTTGGTTCATCAGGCTATATACAAAGGCAATGACTATACTTTTTAAGTCCTGTATATTTAGTTCATCAGGCTATGTGCAAAGGCAAAATTAGTACTTTGAAGTCCTATAAATGTTGAGTTTGTCAGCTATTTGCAAAGGCAAAGATGTACTTTGAAGTCTTATAAATGTTTAGTTCATCAGGCTATATACAAAAATAAACATACTTTAAAGTTGAAAATTTTTAGTTCATCAGGCCATGTACAAAGGGTGCTTTTAAAAAATTGTTTCCAATCAAATATGAGTTTATTAGATACTTATGGCAAAAATAGTATTAGTAATGGACACAGACAATACTATAAGGTCAGGTGAGCTGAATACGTGAAATTTGTGATGTAGCCACAAGTCACTTACAGTTTTCTCATATTCAACCATCTTGCTTGCTTTATATTTTTAGCGTTTTGCCTGAAAAAAGGTGTTCTTAACCTAACTACGCCACCCATGAGTAAGTATTCTATTCTTGGCATTTTCATTGCAAAACACAATCCTACTGTTGTACCAAATATGCAAATCAAGTGCAGCCATCACTTCTGTCAGAATTGAAGATGAAGGCAATCAAGTCTAAATTTCCCTCCAATATGGCTCTTGTACTTCTTTAACAACCTCATATTTTCTAAAGCCTCTCAACAGGGCAGTATGACACTGGAATATGGTTATGAATTGTGCAAGCATGAAAATCGTTTCAAATCTTGGGACCTATTTACACTTGGCTGTGCATTGTGCATGGAATAAGAATTTTTTGTAATCATGGGGCTTATTTACACATGGCTATGCATTGTTTATTATTTTGGGGCCTGTGTACATGTAACTATGCATTATAAACAGGTCAATACTTCTTAGTTTTTATCTCTCTTGGCCACAGACCAGAAAAGCTTACGTTCACTGTCATCCATTAGCAAAATTTGTTTTTGTTATCAATTATATATTCCTCCTCAACTTTCATTGATAATTGCCATGAAACTCTACACATACATTCATCCCATAGTCTAGTTGGTCCTAAATGAAAATGGCACCACTTGCACATCCAATATGGCCACCACAGTGGCTATCTTGACAATCTTCTTGTCGGTACTTATCCTGAAATGGATGGTAACATCAACATGGGGTTTTCACTAAATGTCTAGTTGGTCCTAAATGAAAATTGTGCCAATCCGATGTCAGTTATTGCCACCACAGTGACCATCTTGAAAATCTTGTTATCACCAATCCTCCTGAACTGAAAGTCATATTGTCATGGGGTTGTCAGCAGAAGACTTCTTAGGATGTCTAGCTGGTCCTAAATGAAACTGGCACTGAATTGATATCTAACATGCACACCAGCTTTAAAATCTTATCACTACTTCTAATCCTCCTGAATGGATGGTCATATGGGATTTTCACTATAAGACTGTTTATTATGTCTAGTTGGTTCTAAATGAAAATGGTGCCAATCTGATTTCCAATATGGCCACCACAGTAGCCATCTTGAAAATCTTGTTCTTGCTCCTATTCCTGAATGGGAAGGCATATTGTGATTTGGCTTTCAGCAAAAGACCTCTTATGATGTCCACTTGGACCTAAATGAAAATGGTACTGATCTGATTTCCAACATGGTTGTCACAGTGGCCATCATGAAAATTTTGTTATTGTAATCCTCCTGAATTAAAAGTAATATTGCCATTGTGTTGTCATCAGAAGATTTTTATGATGTCTGCTTGGTCCATAATGAACACTGTCAATCTGATGTCAAATATGGTCACAACATTGGCCATCTTGAAACATTATCACTACTCCTTCAGAATGGATTGTTGTATCAACATGGAGTTTTTACTGGACAACTTCTTATGTCTAGTTGGTCCTAATGGTGCCATTCAATATGCCTAACACAGTGGCATCTTGAAAATCTTATCATTATTTACTTGAATGAATGGTCAAATCAGAATTGGATTTTCACTGAAAAACCTGTGATGTCTAGTTGGTCATAAATGAAAATGGCGTTGTTCCAACTCCTAAGATGACTGCTAAAATGGTCATCTGGAAAATCTTATATTTCTTTTCCAAGGAAGCTGGTCATACTGACATTGTGCTTTCATGAAGGACTTCTAATGATGTCTAGTTGGCTCTAAATAGAAATGGAGCCAATCTGATATCAAATATGGCCACCATGGCATCCATCTCAAAATTATTTATCATCGCTGACATCCTTTAAGTCCACCAGAGCAGTTAATTTGAAAATTTTTTTATTGCTGAAGAATATAAAAATGGGTTTCAAACCTTTCCTGTTAACTGGATGATATGGTCTTATCTTGAATTCCTATAAATTCTTTGAAGCCAGTGGGGCATCAGTCCATTTGAGGGACTCTTATTTTTCTTCCAGATAATATGGAGAGGACAGAGAATGTGCAACAGACATAAATTGCAAAAGCATTATTTTAAAACTAAATTTAAGCTGTGCTGTTCATGTATCTACAATTTTACCATTACAGCTGTGGGTACAAAAACTGTCCAGGAGTAACCATGTGAATGGCTGTAATTACAGCTGGTGATTGCAAAGACTGTCCATGAGTAACTATGAGTGGATATAATCTGTAACATGGCCCATTAAATTTCTGAAGAGTTGCTAATATATTTTTTCTTTCTGTGATATACTTTAACATTTACTGTTTCCAAATTCTGTTATATTTTAATTATTATATCACTCATGGTTTGCCATCTATGATGAAATTCTTATATCTACAAAAGTGAGAGAGATGGAAAGCAAACAAAAACATTTGAATTTTATTTTTTTGTATCAAGACAACATATTTTCTCAGCATTTGTACAAATCAATGAAATATGTGGAAAACACACCCTGATCTGCAACATTTTATAAAAAAAGATATTTGCAATAAAATACACAAAACATGCTTTGTTGTTTTTTCTCATGTAAAAACTTGTATGTGCAAAGGTAACAGCAGTTTTGATATCATCCTCCTTGCACAAAGGAGGTATCTAAAACAGCACCATTTGTACCTAAAACTTGTTAATTCACACTCCAAAACATACTATGAAACCCCCCCCTCCAGTGATTGATCTTCTTCACAACTGTATAAACAAAGTGATGATTACTGCGATGAAGGTTTATATTTATGAAAATATACCTAAATGCATTCATTAAATAAACTAACATACATTCAGCTGTAAGATGTAAGGAAAAATCTAAAGTTTATAAGTTTTTCCATTACATTTTCAGTGTGCAACCAAAATTTAATGAACTAATTATATTTCACAAAATTTCACCTATATGTACTGGTTAGATACTTGTGGTCAAGGCAGTGATTAACAATAATAATACCCATGATACAATAAACTAAGAAAATTGCGAGGAACTGGAAACAATGCAGGTACCAGTAAATAGCGGACTTTTGGGTCGACAAGAGGGCATTTGTAGCTCATAGTTTAAAATTTATATTTAAAATCCTTATGGTGTATTTTCTTGTATAGAGAACACATTCATCAACAAAAATACCTACAAGGCATGGTCATTAGGTACTGACTTAGATTTACAATAATTCATTCTTTTTACTATAAATATGCTGAATTTTGGAACAGAAAAATTTTAGTGTAATATTTTTTTGGTTGGCACACTGATCACAATGAAGTAGTTTGACCATGCCTAAAATACTGTTATATTTTACCACACTATCTGAGATATCACAGATATACATGTACATTTGCTTGCAGCTTAAAAATTCTTGTGACTTCCTAAAACAATCTCATGCTATACAAATGAAACAAATAGACCCACATTAGACTTTGAAAATCATAATACTGTGTGAAATGAAATTCTGAAAATAAATTTTCCAATAAAATTCATAGCAGTCTCGTAATTTACAGTTCCAAGGAAGACTTTATGTCTTCAAAATTAAAGGATACAGGACATTTCTACATAGATATTTTATTATAGAGTCCTATTTGTCTCATGCCCTAAATAGTCTGGTGTTTATAAATTTCTTTTCTTTCTTTCCTTTTTTATTACTCATAAAATGAAAAATGAAGACTGCCCATGATGATTACTACGTAAATTCAGAATGTAACATTTTCAAAAGTTGATAAAATACTGGCATTTTCTGCAAGTCAAACCCAACCCAAGCTTTTGGTAACCTGATGTTGTATATGTGAAGTTGTATCTGCATACAAAGGGACATGACTCTGTGACCATCTGTACTGAAGAAACATCACTGTAGTGGGCTCAAGAAAAACTTGTGTACATCCAATGATGGCTTTAAATGGATGCATGAGCTTTTAGATGCATAGTCTGCATTTCTTTTAAAAGAACCACTGAAGACAGGGACAAAGCAATTGTAATCTGACAACAAAAAAGGATACAAATATGTCATACTGAGAAGTACAGTTACAAACGTATCATGTCTGTGGAGAAAAATAAAAAAAATAAAAATAGTAGGTGATAAAATAATTAATAATAAGGCACAAAACATTTAAGAATGAGGAAAACAAGAGCACTGTGAAGGGTACATTATGTGCCTTTCATGTTTTTGATAGTTCTTTATGTACGCATGGTTCACTCTGGAGGTTAGATACCATTGGGTCTCTATAGCCTGGGCCAAATACCACACATGTGCAGGCTTGAAGTAAACTCACTATGTAGAAACAGTTATTTTCTTAGAAGACTTGCCATGACTTTGACCCTGACCTTGATGTCTAAAAAACCCTGGGATTCTTCCCTACCCCATATGCAAACCATCCACAAACTCTGGCCATGGAACTTATTTAATAACTTAAGCTTTAATACAAAAACCCTTTTTCTTTCAATCTGTGGTGACCTTTTGACCACAAAATCAAAATAATTCTTTCTTATCCAAAGTGTCATCCATCCACAAACATTGGACTGTGGTGATTGTGCAAGGTAGAAAACATGTTTTTTGGACAGAACTATTTTTCCTACCACCAGTGATCTTGACCACTGGGCCTTTTGACCCCTAAAATCAATAGGCTTCTTCCTAACCCTCACTGCAACCTATCTACAAAATTCAGGGGGGTCCCAGGTGGCTGAGTGGTCTAAAGCACTTGCCTTTAAAGATCACTGACATCTCACATCTGCCTGTGTGGGTTCAAGTCTCCGACTCTGCCAATATGGGTACGTGAGAAAGCTTGTCAAGTAGCTTCCCATCAGTTGGTGGTTCTTCCTCCATGAGATATAATGACTGCAATGTATATATCCCATCTTGTGCTGAAAAATAGTGTTAAGCCCACAACAACAACAACAAAGTTTGGTCTAGGTCTGTGATAATGAACTAATGTTACTGTTCAGAAACCATTGTTCTTTCAGTTGCTGTGTCCTTGACCTTTGCACTTTTAATAGGCTTATTCCTTACCCCAAATGCAATCTATTTAAAGTGTTTGGTAATGGTAGATGCTTAAGAAATGAAATTATCATAATGAAATGAAATAGGGAACAGATAGTTGGAAGGACAATCATAACATAATATGCTCCACACGATGGCAGACCCATAAAAACTTAAGCAACTTTCTTGACTTCATATGGATAATTAGTACTTTTTATTACACACATCCCCCTGTGATCAAGACCAATGGTATATAACCCAAAATCCGTTACATGTTCTATGTGTCCTCCTGCTATGCCAACAAGTGGGGCAAAAATTGTGGAAAAAATGTCACTGTAATTGCAAATATTTTATATTTAACCTATGACTCCTTTGTAGGGACTACAAAGAGAGAGGCCACAAATTCATAACCATCTCACAAAATGGTTATTACATGGGCAATGTAATAATGTTAAAAGCTTGGTGAATTTCCACCCAGCATGAGGAGGTTACGAATTACAAAATAAAAAAGACATCTGGATAGATGGATGACTGGAGGAAAGGTATCGCAACATTCCCATGCTAGTAATGGGATAATAAAAGGATTAAACAATGCTTTAAGCAGAAAGGGCTTCACAGTTGCTAACTAAAGCAAGATTATTACATTCATGTTACAATATATGTAAGACACTTTTAACAATATAAAAATGAGCAAAATTATGAACTTACTAGCTGTCAGTGCTGAGCTGACAGCAAAGTAAATACACAGCAGGAAAAAAAAATTGTCTGACATGTTCCTTCATGTGTAAGTATGTCCTGTGAGAGCAGAATCAAGCAATGGATTGAAACAATGCATGTACAAGATCTGGAGAGAGAGGGTGAGTAACATAACTCCTTACAGTCATTAAAGTTGCAATCAATAATGTAACTCAGAATTTTGTCTAAAAAATGCCCATTGATAACAAAAGGCCCAATGGCTTCCATATTTGTTCATGTCACTGATCGCACACATGCAATTTTACAGACTTTAATTTTCTAAGCACTTATCTCTTAAAAAAACCTAACATATAATTATTTTCTTTTGATGGGGATAAATCAGACTATATACAAGATATTTTGTCTTGTCATTGTTGAGTAGAATTGGATTTCTATGGCTAAGGAAATCCCTATTCTATATACAAATTTTATTGAGGTATAAAAGATATTGTCAGTTATTTAGCTGAGTATGGTGCAACTGCAACTACAGTTCTCAGCTGGGATTTACATCAAAGAATTTTTTTTCAGCTGAAAATATAATTTTGCTAATTATCGCATTAATTTTTTTGCCCTTTACGCTTTCACAAATATAGTGATATCTTGTAACAAAAATTAAGAAAAGGCTCTCTGAAAGGCACACCCATAAATATAATGCATTGTATTATAGTGCATGGATTTGATTACCGTCAAAGAGAAAATTTCACAAATTACATGGAGTCTAAATTTAGTAACACATATGCACCACCATCTGACAAAATTAATACAATAGTTTCCTGGTGGCCCTCAAAATATGGCGTTGAGAAAATATTACCCAGTTTGTTTTTACTTACTGCATTGTGCCACAAAGTTGAGAATGATGCTCAATACTTAAAATTTGTTGCATTTATTGTGGTACTTGTACCTGACAAGCTATTCGAATGATGGGCATGGATTTTTTAAAAATGAAATGTAAAAGGAGACAGTATATTGTTTGTATGAAATTTTGATAGAAGACCACTTAAAGAGGTTATAACTTCATTAAAACTGTACACAAAATGTTTTCCTCTGCCATTTTATGTGTCTAGGAGACTGCAGAATGAGCTAAAGAAAGATCACATTAGGAATCAAAATACAACAGACTTTTTCTTTACATCTGCAAACACAACAGATTGACATCACATCATCTTGTAAATATGCAAGCCCACTCATAAAACTTGTTAGTAAGCACAAAATAAATATATATGTAACAATTTCATTCTGCATCAGTCTGTGAATGACACCTTCTTAGCCAACTGAAAGTGGTGTAAGAAAATACCACTTACGTTGCCTACACAAGCACAAGGCAAGAGTGAAGGTCACACAGAAAGTCCAACCCATGTTAATAGTAATCTATGTAGATAGCTGAAATTTTTTTGCAGAAACTTTTTTTTTTAATTTTCACTCAGTAACCCTGAACTTTGGATTCTAAACTCAAAAGGCTTCTTTGTCACCCTAAGTGCAAGCATCCATAAAGAATGATTGAGGTCTGTGATGTAGAATTATTGTTACTGCAATGAAACTAATTTTCTTCTTTCAGTCAACTGATCTTGACATTTAGGTTTTTGACCCTAAAAATCTTGACATTTGGGCTTTTGACATTAAAATCAACAGGCTGCTACTTTAACCAAAGTGCAAAGCCTATAACAAGTTTTCTTGATGTAAAACAGATATTATTGCACGCAAACCCATTTTGAGTCCTTCAGTCACTCTGACCTTGACCTATCACATTCGAGTTCATAACCAATAGGCTTCTTCCTTGCTTAAGTACAAACCATGCACTAAGACCTGCAAATGTAGATGACTGAGACATTTTTCTTCTTTCAGTTGGAGTGATCTTGACATTGGACCCTGGAATCGATAGGGTTCTTCTTTACCCAAGTGCAAGTCATCCACAGAGTTTGCCAACTATAGATAGTGGGTGCAGAAATCATTTTCTTTTTAAAGTCAGTGACCTTGACCTTTGACCTCAAAATCAACAGGGTTATTCCTTGCTGCAAAATTGCAAGCTATCCAGATCATAATTGTAGATGGCAGACAAATCAAGTTATTGTGTATAATCCAGTTCTCTTCTTTCAGCCAGTTGCCTTCATATTTGAACTTTTGCATCAAAAATTGATAGCGGTCTTTGGATAGTGGTCTTTGTTTCCCCAAACAGAAGCTATCTGCATAGTCTGATAACTATATATGTTGGAGAACTCAAGTTATTGTGCAGAAACAAAATTTGTAACAGACATACAGATGGATGGACATCATAGCATGATAAGCCCCACATTACGGTGTGCGTTTGAAAATTAAGTTCTGCACTAGTATGGCAGTGTGCCACTTCAGCTAATCAGGTGCCCTTTCTATTTTCATCAAAATGGCTGAATATCTTCCAAAAATCAATTACCCTGCACCTTGATTCAGAGTAATGAGGTGATCTAGCCTGGAATTCATCAAACTTTTGAAGTAATAATTTGAAATCATTGTTCCACCTGAAGAAAATCTTTCAAATGTGTAGAAATGTTTCATAAGAGTAAAGTAATGACCTTGTTTTATACAATTATCATCAATAAAACAACATTTCATTGCAAAATTTCAGTAAATTCTCAATCTTAATTGTGACTTAGGTAGTGTCTGCAAATACCATACATGCTCATGTACAGTAGGACCCAACTGTCAACAGCACAGGCCCAGATCGGCCTTCACATAATACGCCATCAGATCCGGCTTGATGCAGTTTGATAGGATTAGAACAAACAATACAGGCCTTGATCTGTAGGCACATATCTGACAGCAGGTCTTGCTGTGATGTTGTCTACATATTGTATGCGAGTATATGTGGTGATGATCCAAATTTATTTCATTTGCTTTTACAAAATTTCCAAGAGATTTGATGGCCAATAATTAGCCAATAGATCATGATGGCTGTTTATTACTGGGTAAAATTACTGCTCAAATGTAAATTTTCTGCATTTGGTTCTTGCTGTATGGAAACCATGTTTTAATTAGTCAAATGTCAAAGTAATATTCAGCCTTCTTAGATATTAGTGGAGGTTAATTATTATTTTAATCACAAGTTTAGATATTGGTGGTTATTTTGTTATTTGTTACTTGAACCACGAGTTTTGATGTTGGTGGAGGCTAGCAGGTTATTTGTTACTTTATGCACAATACTTAGATTTCGGTGGAAATTATTTGTTATTCTCTTCACGTTATTTAGATGTTGACTGCAGTTATTTTATTATTTGTTACCTTAATCATATTATTTTGATGTTGGTGGAGATTATTTGGTCATCTGTTACTTTAATCATGTTACTTAAACCCTGAATGAGAATTTCAGAAGTGATTAGAGCTGAAGAAATTATATTTTTATGAATCTCAGAGATTTTAAAATCTCAGTATGATTTGCCTTTCCCTGCCTAATGTCCTTCTGGCATAAATGATAAACTCTTTATCCTACATACAGTTATGTTTGGTTTTCATTTCAGGTAAGTTTGCCTAAGTAATTAGTTGGTAAATAGCATGTATAAGCTTTGATAAGAGACAACCGTTTTGTCAATGCTGCCTTTAATTGAGCTAAGTAACAAACTTTGAGGTTAATCTATGATTATTATATTAAGCTTCTGCCAAGGTAGGTTCGACATGAAAAGCATGAATTCTGTTTCCTGTTACATATAATAAATACTGATGTGTTATGTCACAGTTTTCAGGTATATTTATGATGAGGTTTACATGTATGCAACCTTACCCTCCCCATCAAATATTTCTGACATATTCCTCAAGTCAAAGCACCATTAAAATCAGAGTTTATATTAATTTCAGAACACAAGAAATAAATTAACATAAAATATATAGTAATTACTCACCTAAAAGTCAAGTCAAACTGGAAACTATACAGATCTGGATAATGCTGTCACGTAACGTGCTGGCAGATCTGGCTCTATGCAGTTTGTTAGGAGTAATCAGTACAACAAACAATATAGACTTGAACTGCTGTTGCATTATGCAATGGCAGCTCAGGGTCTATGTTGCTTGCAGTTAGACCTGATTTATAAGCAGATATATTTGGTATCATATGTTTACTTAATCTCACTGTGAGATTTTTGTTAAAACTGTCCGCAGCATAGTAATTTGTGATAAAGAAAGAAAATAGTAATTGATGTATCTTACAAATTACCATTTCAGATTTAAAACAGTCATTATATAGGCAAGGAGTAAAGTAATGTTATATAAGATTATTCAAGTGAAAGCTGTAGAAAATAAGGTTTGAATGCTGGTATTTTTTAATGGTCCATATGTATTTAGTGGGAAAAAATTTTAGCAATATTTGAATGTCATTCTCTATATATTTGTATGATTTCCTAAAAATCCAGGTATTTTACCATGTAATTTTGAGACCAGGTTTCTTACATTAAGTATCCGTCATTAAAAATTTAGATTTTGAGAAAGACAACACATTAATCTGCAATTCACAGATTCAGGAATTAAATTTTTATGTAAAATGACAAACAAGCAATTAGGATGTGTCTATCCAACCAATGAAAAAAATGTTGCGCACACACACACACACACACACACACACACACACAGTGAATAGGGGGAAAAAAAAGTCACATGATCAGAAAAAATGAGAAAATTGTCTTTCTTTAATTCACAGCCCTATTTAAATGCACACAAACACACACACACAATATTCCAGAGAAAATATAGCTTCATGTGATGAAAAGAAAATCAATGTTATATAGAATTCACATTTCATTTCATATCCTTTGTGGGACTAGCACAAGCAATAGGTGATTGAGAAATAAAATCAAAAGAAATATCACAAAGTTTTCAATACATTTTACAACACTCATTGATCCGCATATATATATATATATATATATATATATATATATATATATATATATATATAGATATACTTATATATATATGCTCATTAGAATACAAATAGCACCCAAGTGAAAATAATTAATGATATTCAGCACTATGAGATTCTTGAGCGTGATGGTTCCATTTTGGCTTGGTGTGTGAGACATTCCCTATAGCAAGTGTCTCTATCTCTTGAGAACTTGATCCAGATGCACCTTTTTGCAATGTAGCAGATGGTTTTGTAACTGTATGCATTTTCACGTGAACTACATCTACCTGAGGCCGAATTACTCGGCCTGATGACGTTCGAATTGGTGGCAAAGGTTCTGGAGCTGTCTTTATATGGATTTCTGGTTCCAGATCATCTTGATGCAAAAATGGACGGACAAGTTCTGAAGGAGATTCTGATCTGGATGAACCGCTACTTTTGCCTGAGTTTGTTTGGACTGGTTTGAGTTCCTCTTCATTGCTTCGCTTTAGATGTTGAGATCGCCTTGGCCTTGATGGATTTCCCTTTGGAGGTGCTGGCATAAAGGCTGATTTCTCAGCATTGTTCTGAGGGATGCTCAGCTGTAAGCGTTTTAGTTTGTGAAGTTCTGTGGTCAAGTATGCAATAGTGTTTGATTTCACTTCATTTTCAGCACGTAAATGATCAATTTCTTTGGTCTTCTGCCTCATCTCTTCAAGATGTTTCATTTTTTGCCTTTTGAAATTATTTTCAATATCCTGAATCAAATTGTCCTTCTTCTCCAGTTCTTGTTCCAATTCATGTTGAGTCTCTCTTTGATTATCAATCAAATTTTCCATATGCTTTATGCGATCAGCAGAGGTACCTACAAAAGATGGAAATGAAATATTTCTGCATTGTTTTTCTTTTTAATCTAATGACTCAACTTACACAGTACTGTGTAAGAAAAATTCGAAAATTATAATGGTAGCCCACAGAGATGGCAGGAAAAGAATTTATTGGACAAACTTAGTGTAATATGAAACTGTCAGGTTTTTTCAGACTTCCTCTTTTTCTTTTCTTACTAGAGACTGCTGCAGTACCTTGTTTTAAACAGTGCCAAAAAAATCTTAATATCAAGTACCAATAGTATCCAACCAGGCTACCTGAATTCTGCATATGGTAGTCAATAGTAACCAATCTTGGTACTGATTCATCATTTAGTATCCAACAGTAACCAACCAGGCTACCTGAATTTAGACTATGGTATCCAAGAGTAACCAACCAGGCTACTTGAATTCAGAATATGGTAGTCAATAGTAACCATCCAGGCTACCTGAATTCAGCATATGGTAGTCAATAGTAACTAACCAGGCTACCTGAATTCAGCATATGGTAGTCAATAGTAACCAACCAGGCTACCTGAATTCAGCATAAGGTAGTCAATAGTAACCTACCAGGCTACCCGAATTCAGCATATAGTAGTCAACAATAACCAACCAGGCTACCAGGATTCATCATACAGCATGCAATAATAACCAACCATGCAACCTGAATTCATCATATAGTAGCCAATAGTTACCAACCATGCTATCTGAATTCAGCATAAGATAGATAATACCCATTAGTGAATGTGTAGACTTCAACAACAAATAAGCACAAGTGTGGCTATACAATGTTGATTGAAAGTTGAGTTCTAAATATGTAAAGATAATGAATTGAAAAAATGTGTAGGAGAATAAACCCTTTCAAATACATGTAAACATACATATACAGAACTACACTATAAGAAATAAAATGTAAAGTTACAGAAAGTCTATAAAAGGCATATAAAATTTAAGATAGAGGTGACACATATAAAATCCTGAAAATATTGTTATCTCAACTGCATCCCTTCCAAAAAGTTCAAGATTTTCTCTTGTGGTACATCATCATACAGTTTCTTGATTGTGTTCACATAAAAATCTTTTCACTAGGTGGAAGTCAATACACTCAACAAGAATGTGTTCTACTGCCAGTCGACACCAGCAAGTTATGGACTTTAGTTAAGGTTCCACCTTCAGGAGCTATGTATGAATCAGATAGGTATTTTTTATATGCGACTGGCAAAACTGAACTCCATCTCTGCTATTTGTTCTATATGGGAGCTGCCACTCTCCAATCATGTGTTCGATATTCCAAAGATTGCTTGTGAAGTTTTCGTTCCACATATTTTGCCATGTTTACAGAACATGCCAACTTACATAATATCTTAAGTCACTATATGGAATCTTTCTTCAAACTGTGTGAGTACAGAACAGCTTTGGCTATTCTACCTGCCTTTTCATTACTCATAACATCAATGTGACTTGGCAGCCAATGGTACAGAATATTTCCAGATTATATGAGCAAATGATGTTTCCTTAAGATTTATCAATATTAATATGTTCTCAAATTGAAGGTTCTGCAAGGCTTTCTGTGTGGAATGGGAATTTAAAAAAGATGAATATGTGGGGTTTTTTTTTGTTGTTCATGTTTCAGTTCAACAACCTGAGTATGGCTGTAGTTTCTTCAGCAAAAATCAAGGCTTTACACGCTAACCAGCTAGTAGCCCCAATAAAAAGAGTACCTTGAGGGACTGATGCTCTGCTGTCCAAAAAGAATTTCCAGGAATTCAAAATAAAACCATTTCTTCTTTTTAACTGCTGAGTGTTGAAATCATCTCTAATCTTCCAGAGTGATAAGATATCTAGCAGCCAACTGGATGTAGATTAGCACCATATTTATTTAGGGCAAACTAGATCCAATTAGAATACTTTTGGTGAAAACCCAATGCCAAAATGATCATCCATTCAGCAGAATTAGTGACAACATTTTCTATATGTCCACTGTAGCAGTCATAATGGATGTCTACTGGGCACCATATGAAGTCTTCTATTGAAACTTCTGTGTCAGTATGAGCATCAACTCTGAAGGAATAGCCATAACAAATATTTTCAAGATGGCTGCCATGATGGTCAGTTCAGTATCATTTTCGCTCAAGATCAAATATACACAATTTTCTGGTGAAAATCCCAAGTCAAAATGGCTCTCCATTTAGGAATAGGGGCAACAAGAGGATTTTCAAGATGGCCTCCAAGACAGCAATATTTGTAGATTGACACCATTTTCATTCAGAAGCAACTACATACACCACTCCCTCGATAACTCGTGCACAACGGGGTCCAAAAACATTGACCGCGTTATAAGCGAGGGCGCGAGTTATCGAGGGACCTATAACAAACAACAAAACTAACAAAGGGATCGACGTAGAGGCAAAAGGGGAGTGGGTTGGGTTGGCATGTTAGTGTTGAATACTCAATTAATAATCGTGCTAAGATTAACTGTGAATAAATACCTCTTCATAGCGGTGTATTTTGTTTACTTTTTTCCTCACAGAGTAACATTAATTTCAGGATAACTTACAGTATATTGAGGAGATCATCAAAACATTATTCCACATGGTTTCCGTTCGCTTAACACATGTACGACTTCGCACATTGTGTACTACGTCACAACTTTTTCTGTTGAATTGGATAAATTCTAGTTTTATTGTTTGATCCAAAGTAGACTTTTTTATACAAAAGATTGACACTCATTGCGAAAAAACAATGTCGATCGAACGATGGGTAGATTTGATTGTGGTAGAAGTAAAATGAAAAAGAAAATAAATTTACAAGGGTTAACCATTACCAACATGAATTTAATGGGTCTACAAATTTAAAATAACGTAAATTAGAACACGATAATACTTGCAGTTTGTGACACGTTTGACAAATATCACTTCACAATTTGAAAACATCTGTTCATTTTTTTTGTGTGTGTTGCTCTTTGAATTCTCTGCCGCCTCTGTGTAATGTTCACGGATGATTATCTCTCTGAGCTGGTATGGATAATTACATGCGATTTCCTGATTCGCTGAGCGTATTTCTCCCGACAATGAATTTTGTTTAATTCTATGTCGGCACTGGAATCTCCTAAGCCATCCATGACTTGCCCTAAAACAAGATTCATTCTCCATACTTTTTGCCATTTTTTCTGCTTGGACCTTGAAAATTGTTCCAGAGATGGGAACACCTTGTTCACGTTGCTGTGTGAACCATGCGTACACAGCATCATCTAATTCAGTATCGTTTGCAGTCCATGCTCGTTTTCGTTTGATCCCATTATCTGAATCAACATCATGTAAATAATCCCAAAGTTTCTGCTTATCCTTAAGCCAACCTCTAAATGTCAACTCAGCAATTGTTTAGTTCATTGCAAACGTTGGATCTCGCTTCGCCATTATGAACCCTATCTATGATGCACAGCTTTCAGTCACTGAGTACACCTTTCGCTTACTTCCTTTGCTCTCCATGGTCACATTTACAAATGATTTGGATACATTACTGATATTATATACTTTAGTGATGTTAAGGACATAAAAATGTGAAACCATTTTCGATTGGTCAAATAAAATTAATTTTGAGAACAGTAATGACCACAAGAACTTATGCTGCTATTGGCATGCCTTTGAATTTTTTTTAATTGTACTTCCCTTGCTTGATTTGATACAAAAGACATATTCAAAGTGATAAAACAACACGTCTCTTTCAATTGATTTTTTTAATGCAACAAACACTTCCCCACGTTGTTGATCAAAACAAAGCCGGCATGTAATTAGGTTCTCACAGAAGTACTCACGGGTTTCGATGTGACGGTTGATTGACTCTTTTCATGTTTTCACAGAAGAGAATATGTTGCAATTACAGTGTTTACATTCAAGCGAAATTAAAGGATTAGAACGTGAATTTCACATAGCAAGACATTTAATTGGTGTTTATTTTATTCTCTGTTGCCACCTGTTAACATTTATCAGAATTTTTCGCTGATCACTGTTTCACCTGACTGTTTATTTACAGTGTATTGACAACTATTTCTCTCAAAAAAAACCCAAACATAATATGTGATATCTTATTAGAACTTGCAAATTTTACAATATGGATTCTACCTTTACGGGCAATAATCACAATTTCCAATGATAAAATGAGCTACCGTATTTCACGTATTTTTTCGTTCCCTTTAATTTTTTGTACACAATCCAGTTATCAAAATAATAATTATTTAAATGTATCATAATTTTTCGTACATATCACTTTCTATTATTTGAAAAATTCGTTAAATTATCGGACATAAAATTTCCACTAAGAAGATTTACGTTTGCAAAAAAGATCTAAAATACTGTATTCCCATTTTGTTTTTACAAAAATTAATGATTAATAATTATTTTTTTCGTGTACGAAAATTTACATAAAATACGGTATGTATCAAGGTTCAATTTACCAATTTACCAATTCTTATCGCGATTTTTTTCACATTCAGCACATTTTAAAAAATATTTTCTTGGGAAAAAAATCGAGAGCCATGCCGGACACTGCGTTATAAGCGGGTTCACGAGTTATCCGGGCGCGAGTTATCGAGGGAGTGGTGTATCATGATTAGTCTTCTACTGAAAACCTCAATATCAAAATGACTTTCCCTTTAGGAAGAGTAACAGTAACAAGATTTTCAAGATGGCAGCCATGATGGTGATACTAGATGTCTGATCAGTACCATTTGTGACCAACTAAATGAAGTCTTCTATTGAAAATCAAATGCTGACATAACTTTCCATCTAGGAGGAGCAGCAATAAGGTTTTCAAGATGGCCATATATATATGTATATATATATATCAGATCAGTACAAGTTTTATTTAAGACCAACCAGATATTATAACAAGTCTTCCATTGAAAACCTCATGCTAATATGACTTTCCATTTAGGAGGAGTAGCAATAACAAGATGGCTGTTGTGGTGGCCACATTGGATGGCAGATTGGCACCATTTTCAATCAGGACCAACTAGACATCACAAGAAGTGCTAAGTGAAAACTCCAACTTGATATGACCATCAATTTAAATGGAGTACCTATAACAAGATTTTCAAGATGGCCGTGCATTTTCATTTAGGCTCAACTAGACATCCTAAGTGGTTTTCTAGCAGAAACCTGATGCCAATATAACTTTCTGTTTAGGAGCAGTAGCAAAAACATGATTTTCAAGATGGCTGCCATGCCTACTTTACTGGACTTCATATCAGCACCATAGTCATTTGGTACTAACAGACATCATAAGAAGTCTTTAATGAAAAGCCCATGTTTATATGACCGTCCAAAATGGACAAGTAGCTATAACAAGATGTCTGTGTGGCACCATTTTCATATAGGACCAACCAGACATGAAAGTGAAAATCCCATGTTGATACGACTTGCAGGACAAGTCACAATAACAAGATTTTAGAGATGGCTGCCATGGCAGCAATATTCGACATCAGAATGGCACCATTTTCATATAGGACCCACTAGACATCATAGGAAGTATATTCATGAAAATCGCATGTTTATATGACCACACATTCAGGAAGAGTGAAAACAAAATTTTCATGATGGCTGTTGTGGTGACCATACTGGGCATCAGATTGGTACCATTTTCATATAAGACCAACTTGACATCATAGAAAATTTATCAGTGAAAAGAAAATGTTTATATGACCACACATTCAGGAAGAGTAGTGAAACCAAAATTTTCACAATGGATGTTGTGGTGACCATACAGGACATCAGATTGGCACCATTTTCATTTAAGGCTGACCAGACATCATGAGAGGTCTGTGAGTGAAAATTCTATGTTGATATGACCATCCATTCAAGAAGAGTAGTGACAAGATTTTTCAGATGGCTGCTGTGGCATCTGTATTAACCATCTGAACAATACCATTTTCGATTCGAACAAGACTTTGGGATGAATGTAGTTTAGGAGGAAACTAAGCAAAAATGACAAGAAACTTGTGCTAATGGATGGGCAGATGTTGGATGACTGACAATAGGTAGTGGACAACAGGCCATACCATAAGCTCTTCTGCTCTATGACCAGTTGAAAAACAACTGGAGGTTTTTATTCAGTAATGAGCTCTGGTAGATCCAGTAGCATTAGCCTCTGAAAAGAACTGATGCTTCTATATCCAAAAAGAATTCATAGGAATTCAAGGTAATTCAAGGTAAGACCATTTCCTTTTAAATGCTGAATACTGAAACACTCTCTGACATTCCTGATTGATAATTTAAGTTAAATTTTGCAATGTCTGCACATTCATAAATCTTCCATGTATGCAAAATTGGGCTTTTATTTTAGAATGCTATATGAATCTGGTGAAATTTATCAAAGATCATCATGTTAAGATGTAAAAGTAGAATGCACTCCTCAGAAAGGTAAGTGGAACACATAAACATACCATCTGTCCCAACATCAAGACCTTGCATATTCAACTGGAATGTCAGCTCTAGAACAGAGAGGAAAATGTTTTGATCAATATGCAGTAGTTATATCAAACTCCTTTTTCTAAAGAAATCACATAAATCTGAATAGTATTTATCAATTATATGTAAACATCTATCTATTTCTTAATAGACAGTGGTTGTCATGCAATTGGTGATTATTTCTACACCTCAAAGACCACTCTATCTAAATCAGAACCTTTAAAGTACTTAATTTCTTAGAACTTCCATGTGAAATAAATAAAATTAAAATATATCACATGGACAAAAAAATTTAACATAAGTGCATCAAGTAACTTAAAACAGCAAAAGCATTCCCCTGCCTTGTCCCACCCGCTCCAAAAATATGTAATCCTAGAGTCTAGTCCTAGGAAATAAGAACAAACCCAGGAGCTAATTTTCGCTGCATATCTGAATTCATCTTTCATGTCCATCTAGTGTTTTAGTTCGGTATAGCGTTTTATGGCAGATCAATGAGTAGGTTATTTAGTGCAGCGGCAAATGGTGTCAAGTGCCTTGCCCAAGGATGTACCATGGTAGTTAACCCGGGCTGATCTTATGGTAGGATCTGATCCCACACCCTTTTGGTCATGAGTCTGGTTGGTTGGTTGTTATGGGTTTAACACTATATTTGAGCACATTATTGGTTATACAGGTGGCCAGTATATTTGGTGGAGAAAGAACCACAGACCCAGAGGCAACATTTTTCACATACCCACAATGGCTGAGCCTGAGAATTGAAAAAACATGGATAGAGGTGAAATACCAATGATCTGTATGAATGCCTTTGACCACTTGGCCACCTGAAGCCCCTGGTCATGAGACTGGCATGCTATCCACTGCTATAGGATGGAAATGACAATAATTGAAATTGAAGTATGACCCAGTGGTGTCCATGGCGATAGGGATGGACCCTGTAAAAAATGTCAGCTGCATGAATAAATTTCTTTTCTCATGCCCAGAAAAAGTAAATGTGGTTGTACAATGGAGATCTCAACATATTCTATATTATGACCTACATGTTCTACGTTATGACCTAGGGGCTTAGTCCCCAGGGGTAAGTAAAGATCCTAGGGCAAATGGTATAAAGCCTGTTTCTCTTAATATCTGGTGCCATTTTTTTCTCCAATTTAGACTGGTTTGCTACAGAAGTAAGTCCAGCTCCACAAAATTCCATAGTGCAGAAGAATGTGTACCTGCATGAAAATCCAATGAAATCATTGATGCATACATAAACCTGTAATCAATTTCTTTTTTTGTCTCAGGTGGATTTTGCTTATTCATGCAAGAAAGGTTTTTGTCCCCAAAAGGACCAAACAGTTAAACAAATGTGAAAAAAATAGGCAAAACTGCTGTTATGGCTTATAAATCTGACTAATTCATCTACATATGAATACAAATTACCTATAAAATTTCATTTGTCAACACCAAGCTGTTTCTGCTTAACTGTGCTAACAAGATCTATGACAAAAATGTCCAAGTCCAGAACCTTTGAAAATGAGAGAAATATTGAAAAACTGCTGTAACGGGCTGACAATTTAACCTGGTCATCTATATGTGAATACAGACATGCCTATCAAATTGTATTTGTCTACCTAAAGTAGTTTTGCATAAATTGTGCAAAAAGTTTGGTCAAATAGTGCAAGGCCATACAATTCCAAAATGTGCAAAGAAATGTAGACCCTTACATTATTTACACAACAAGAAAAATATTTTACATTAGCAAAAAATTTAAAAATATTAACACAACAGTTTTAGAAAATTTTCAGTACCAATACAGGACACAAACATACACACACAAACAAGGGTTTCCAGTTAAGAACTTATTATACTTGATACTCAGACCTTTGCATCTGCTTTGCAACTTGCTGATCTCATCATGCAGTCCTTTAAGCGTCTTTGCATGCTCCTGCTGCATGAAGAGAATGGCACTCTCGATGTTGCGCTGGTGTGCTGCTGCTTGAGATGTCATCTTGGTACACACGCCTGTCACTCTTAACAATGAACTGGAAATATAACAATAAACTTTTTCAAAACAAGAATAGTAAATACATAAGTACACACACATTAGCAACAAACTGAAAAATATCACTCTGAGCATAAAATTTAATTTCAAAAAGAAAATTGTGTCACCTGAATATAATGCACTTTCACACAAACATACTTAATGATAAACCACTCTGTGTGGCCTAGTGGTTAGAGTGTCCGCCTTGGATGCGGGAGGTCATGGTCATACCAAAGACTTATAAAAATTGTACTAACAGCTGCCTCGCTTGGCGCTCAGAATTAAGAGGTTAGTGTTAGGACTGGTTGGCCTGGTGTCAGGATAATGTGACTGTGTGGGACATTATGCTACATGTCTGCTGCATGATGCCCCAGTGCTAGGCATCATTATAAACTGCCACATTGCAGACGTTGTAGCGATATGACTGAAAAATTGTTAAAGCTACGTTAAAAATCCAAATCACACACACACACACACTTAATGATAATACTGTATATCATGTTATGAACCTGGAAATAAAAATTACTCAGTTATTGCAATATTAATTTTTTACATTTGAAAAAGATTGTTGTGAAACTATTATTTTTGTATAAATAATATTACCAATATTTTCCCCAAATGACACACTTTCTGACAGACATGATTTCTAATATAGGTAATGAAAAAGTTTATCATTGAGAAGCTCTTACATTTTCATTAATGAAAAGACTGTATGTGTGTGTGTGTGTGTGATTTGGATTTTTAACGCAGCTTTAAAAATTTTCAGCCACATCGTTACAATGTCTGTAGTGTGGCAGCTTTTAGTGATGTCTAGCACCGGGGTATCATGCTGCAGACATATAGCATGATGTCCTAACACAAACCTCTTAATGGCAGAAAACTTGATGCCAGCATATGTGTGTGCGTGTGATTTGGATTTTTAACGTAGCTTGAACAATATTTCAGTCATATTGCTACAATGTTTTCTGCCATTAACTCAAACTGCATGGAGTCTGGCTTGTCAAAAACATGTTTCAGGAAGGACATTTAGCATCTATTGGTGTTTTGCTTCATGTAAACAATAATTTTTAATTTTTTTAATTAGTATTTGCAATCATTTAATTTTAACAGTATAACCAGGTCTTGAGTATTGCTCGACTGTGTGGAACCCACATAATAAATATCTAATAAATAAGATAGAGATGGTTCAGAGATGAGCTGCTAGATTCACCACAAATAAATACCGTAACACTAGCAGTGTCAGTGCAATGTTGAACCATCTCCGTGGGAGTCACTCGAATCCAGGTAAACCAATGCCCAGCTGACCATGTTGAACAAGACTGCGAACAACCTAGTGGACATACCAGCAGACAAATACCTGACCCTGGCATATAGCCAAACTAGGGCAAACCACAGAAAAAAGTTCAAATTAAAGTCAGCATCGATAAATTGTTTCAAGTTTAGCTTCCCATGTACAATGGGGACTTGGAACAAATTACCAGCAATAATTGCAGAAGCTCCTGACTTGGTATCTCACAAGCAGGAGCTTTCCAAAATCACACTCTAATGAACTAGTCAGCCACAAGTAAGACCTAGTGATTCTCAGGACTATGCCAGTTGAGGTTTCATACCTCACTGCCGCTACGGTAGCCGGATTGGTTCACTTCGGTCTTTACTTTATCTCTGACCACGCACCACCCGTTGCTTAATAGTCAAGTGTGACTGCGTCAACGTATTAATAAACATAGACATAGCAACCCCGGTCTAACATGGACAAGGCGCCAGTTTACCTGGAAATCTGATGAAATTGTTGACCAAGTGTAGAATTTTCATTGCAGCATCAATACATGTCATCTGATTGCAACACACTGTATATATTGTAAAAGCTAATAAAATTATCTACAATGGGCATGTTTTCTTTTTATATTTGACTCTATATTAATGGAATTATTACTTTATAATCATCGAAAGTAACAGATTTCACGCGTCATCGGTAATAAGAATTGTTCATGCCGGGGTCACGTGACACCTCTCTTCTTTGTTACAAAATGCGGGTTATTAAAACTTCATGAATATTCATGAAATTTTCAATCCAATCAGAGGAGATGTAAACAATTTGGTCAGTGGTTGTAGCACTTTCCTATGATATTCCTACATGAATAATCCCTCAAACTTTATGCAGATTTGACCAAAAGTTTGGCAATTTACATAAATGCATCATATATCATCACAATTGGCATATTCCAAGCTTTATTTTGATACCAAATTCATATATCGGAAACATTTATAAACCAACCGCAACGATCATCGAATTTGTAAAACATTTGAATCTCCCCGTGTCGACATTGTCCGCCATATTTGAATTTTCTAACAGCTGATAATGATGTCAACTTTTCTACAACTGACGTTCCAAAACTAAACTTATTATTAATTTCGTACAAATTGGTGTGCCAGAATAACATGGCAAGATGAATTCTTTTTATAGTTTGTATCGTATTAATGCTTGTTGTACGGTTTAGACAGTATACAGTTTCCAAAAATGCGCACGCAAAGCGTAGAGTTTCGGCTACTATAAATAGGCTCAAGTTGTCAATGCAGTAAATATCTGAACTGACAAACGGTATTCGATTTTAAATTATGTTCAACGTTATATTCATTATGTTATTGCATTTGTTTAAATTTTGCAATGGGACACTGATGAAATAATGAGAAAAAAAATCGCATCATGATAAAAAAAAATCACATCAGACAAATGCAAAATTTCGGTATTACCATTTTAAAAAAAAAATTTTTAAAATTTTTTTTTACTTTGACGAGCATAGCAAATTAACTATACGCACACTTAAAGTGGGTTCTTAAATTCCCAATGCATTGATAACATTTGATAGGATCAATAATGTTTTCAAAATACAAAACAAAAAAAATACAAAGTCAGAAAGTGATACATTTTTTTGCATGTATATGATATTGAAATGTTAGTTCTAAGTGACATTGTTTAACATCACAGTATGTTTGAAACTAGGTCTTGCAACATTGTTTCAATGACAATTATGAATAAACATTGCATTTTTATTTTTTTAGAAGTTATTTTACTTATGAACTATTGCTGATGTGATATATTTGTATTAAGTTTACTGTCATAAAAGATGTGAAATGTTTATATGCATTTATAAATGAAAATATTGAAGTCGGACAACAGATTTAATGAGAGCATTGAATTCAGCAGGAAAAATGCAATCAAAATATCAAATTTCATAATAATATCTCAACAAAAAAGAAAGTTATAACATTTTTTATGGAAAGAACATTTTACTTCGGTTCCATGACTGCCACATAATCTGAATACATTTATATAAGACACAAATTCTAGAAATTTGTAAATATTTTGGAACTTGAAAGTTGCATAACTTTTTTTCTAATAGAGATATTTTAAAAAATGAAACTGTTTTGGAATGCTGTTAGACAGATCTATATTAAGAAATCAAGTGTTTGCAGTTATTCCAATATCAGAAAAATGACTGTGGTTGCTAATAGACATTCTGTTGCACATGCAAAGAATGCATATGTGCTGCATGGTGTATTCTGCATGACATCACAAGCAGTCATCTTTGCAATTTTTGGATTCGCTTTCTTCATATTAACCATACATTAAAATATTTTGGGAGTCTGAATCGCGATGCTGTGGAATTTAGAATAGCTGTGCTATGTGGGCTGACACAATCACTTTGCTCTAATAACGAAACATTAACTTTACTGTAATAAACTGACATCTGAATACCTAATGATATCTTTCAACGAATGACTGCCTTAGTATGGTCATAAATTAAAATGTATGGTAAGACACAATCTGACATGAATATAATCTCCCCACTCCCACCCCTTCTCGGTCAAATCTTTTCACTCATAATCTCACAAATTCCCTCGCATAAAAAGATTAGTACTTCTATCTTAAGTTAATAACGATTCCGATGCATCATAAAGTTATCCTAGTGTCCCATTTTCCCTTGGCATCCCAAAGGTGTCAAATTAGCAACCAAATCTTGACAGAGCTTAGGTAGGTGACCACCATAAAGTTTCCCTCACAACAGGAATGTTAAGGCATTGTGGGTAACATATGTTACTTCCTTGTTTTTCCTTACTGTTGTTATTACAAATTTTCTTACTAAAATAATATGTTATAATTAAATATATTAAATACCTGCTCAAAATTCTATTGAATTTTTAAAGAATGTTATTACGAGAGTTTAGCGAGATGAAAAGCTGTCAAAACAGAAAATATGGCGGCTTCCATGAGCAGTGCAGTTGTCGTCTGGGAATGGCAAAACGAATATGGACAATGGCGGCCGTATTCGCCGAATGTATCCACCTTCCTAGAAAAGAACAAAAAAGCTACTTCACCACTACAGCTCGGTAGTGTGGATTCAAATTTGTATCAGTACACAGTGGATTTAATTCATATGTGCCAAATGCGACAAGGAACAGGTATCAACAGACAATTTTACGTTTAGTGTTTTCTTTTTGTTTGATTCCTGATCCAAATGGAATCCTTCTAGGGGTTCGCGGGAGCTGATAATGAGCTCATGTTTCAGTGGGAAATTTTCTGAATCATGCATAATATGCAGTGTTGGCATTTACTCCTTAATTTTAAACAGAATTTTATTTTCTTGAACTATTAATCAGTTTAGTCCGAAACCATGAGTTTATGCACCATTCCAAGAAAAATTTCCTCTGATGCTACAGATAATCAATACCGATAATAACAATCGGGAAGTAGACCTGGCCCATATTTTTTTTAAAGTTTAAAGTGTCTTATTTATAATAATCAAATATACAGATATGATGTATAAGGCAGTGCAGCTTCCTGTCACATTTGCACTGATTGACAGCATGTGTCACCACAAAAATGTTTATCTTGAATTGTGTTCATGTTTTCAGTCTTTGAAAAGTGTTTTGCATTGCACAAATTCGCTGCTAAAAGAATCCAGATATCCTGATGCTTAGGGTCCCTCTCAGTCTTGATCAGGCCCCACTTGTATCCTTCCACCCCAAAAAGCCATGTTTTGCTGTGCAAAACCTTGAGTATGCCAACAAAGTGTAGTGTTCTGTAAGAAGGTTAGTTATTGATGTTCAGCCTACTGATGAGTCTTTTTTGCAGGATCACTCTTATGAAGATCATCTGCTTACTTGTATCACAAGCTATAGTCTTTGTGTATTAAACAAAGCATGTAACCTGTGAATAGCAATTTGAACATCACTTGGCCACTTCTGTTTAGTTGAGAAGTAATATCAGATGTATTTGGGAATATACATTAAAGGTCACTGGCCACCTATATTCTACAAACATGTGATATTATTATAGTCATAAAAAAAATGCATTTGTTATGTATGCACACTGTCAAAATGTTTAATTAGACTTGAAAATCCTCTTTTTTAAATGAAAAAATTTATTCTGCAATCTCCATAAACAATGGGTAGTTTCCACATGCCAAAAACGGATATGACTTACATTTATTCATTCTAGTTAACCTAGCCATTCAAGTGTTTAATTTTGCCACGTAAATGTCTGTGATATATCTTATGATCATGCTTTTGTACAGCAAATATGGTGCACTTTGTTGCATATGGATGTAACCAAAAGAGTGATGATGTAACAAAAGGGTTCTTTTTCCAAAAGGCCCTGTTTACCTGAAAAATGTTGATTGAAGCTGTGGGATCGAATAGGGTGAGGGATGGGAAAGCTGTACTATTTATGCTGGATTATAGTCACTTCAGCCCAAAGACAATTTGGCCCAACTTGGGCCAAAATAAGACAATTCATCCCAACTTGAAAGACAATTGGGCCCGACTTGAAAAACAATTTGGTCCAACTTAACAATAGTTTTAACAGGTTCTTTTTCTTCAAACAACAAGTAGATACTATGTAAGATATATATATATATATATATATATATATATATATATATATATATATAATTTAAGTAGGACAAAATGTTTCTGACAATTTTTATAGGTTGTAAAATAGAATAGGTTTTAGGAAAAAATTGAACAGTGTGTGTGCAGATAAACTGGAAGCTTCTCATTACTAGTCAATATCATCAATCATATAGATACTATGTAAGATATATATATATATATAACTGCCTGCGTTCATTGCTCGACAAACATGCCCCAGCAACCAAGTGCAGAGTAGCAATTCAGAAGTGTTCTCCGTGGTATAGCAGTGTTAGGGACCAGCTTCGCACTGCTAAAAGAGACCGCCGTAAAGCTGAGAGGCTTTGGCTTTCCACCAGACTCACTATTCATAAGCAGATCTATGATGCCGCTAAGAAGAATGTCACAAACATAGTCCATGCAGCTAAATCAGCCCACTACAGTACTAAAATCATGGAAAGTTCCAGCTGCAAAGAGCTATTTGAGATTACTAACAAGCTGATGTCAAGGAACAAATGTACACCACTTCCAGCTACCTTCTCTCTAGTCGACCTTCCGGACCTGTTTGCAAATTTCTTCCGTGACAAAGTACAAACCATCAGAGATAAACTTGACAACACAATTTCAGTTGACTCGTCGTCACCATACAGTTGCGATACAGAATTTCAGCGGCAACCGTTAGCAGCATTTGAACCTGTCTCTATGGATTTAGTACGTACAATCGTGATGAAGAGTGCACCAAAGTCATGTGAACTGGATCCGATTCCGACGTCACTGCTGCTAGAGTGCTTGGATCCATTACTGCCTTCACTAACTGATGTTATTAATACCTCTCTCTCATCTGGGGAATTCCCATCATTTTACAAAACTGCCATTGTAAAGCCTCTGCTGAAGAAACCAACACTCGACCATAATGATTTAAAGAACTACCGCCCAGTTTCTAATCTGCCATTCATGTCAAAAATCTTAGAAAAAGTTGTTCTATCCCAACTTGTATCTCATCTGAATTCAAACAGTCTTTTTAGCAATGTACAGTCTGCATATCGCCCTTGCCACAGTACTGAAACTACTCTTCTGAAAGTAGTCAATGACCTTCTCTGCTTTGGATGGCGGAAAGATTACAGTCCTCACTCTCCTTGACTTGTCTGCAGCATTTGACACTATAGACCATGATATATTACTTCACCGTCTCCAGCATGTATTTGGCATTCATGATACGGCCTTACTATGGTTCAAGTCCTACTTGGTCAACAGGACACAAATTGTGTCCGCAAATGGAAAACACTCCAGCCCAGTTGAACTATGCTGTGGTGTTCCACAGGGGTCTGTTCTTGGACCTGTTCTCTTCATTCTATACACTCAGCCACTCTCAAGTGTCATAGATAATCATCCAGTGTCTCACCAATTGTATGCTGACGACACCCAAATATACAAATCTAGCCATCCAGCTGAAGTTGAAGCTACCATCCAAGGCGTAGAGAGGTGCATTTCCGATGTGAAATCATGGATGACATGTAACAAGCTGCAGATGAATGATAAAACTGAAGTCATTCTGATTACAACACAAAGACTTTCTCATTCACATCCTTTACCTCAGACAATAAATATCAGCAACACCAACATTAAATTTGCACAGTCAGTACGAAACCTCGGTGTCACTCTCGACAGTACTCTCGTTGCACCAACATGTCATGAACATATGCAAGGCTGCATATCTTGAGCTGAGACGAATCAGCTCCATTCGCAAGTATCTTTCAGTTGATGCCACTAAAACACTTGTGTGTTCCTTAGTACTTTCAAGACTGGACTATTGTAACTCAATTCTGTCTGGTTCGGCTCAATATCTACTCCAGAAACTTCAAAAAGTTCAAAATACAGCTGCTCGGATCATCCTTAGAGTACCACGATCAGAGCACGCCTCTCCCCAGCTCTGTACCCTACACTGGCTATCCATACGATCCAGAATTAAACACAAAATTTGTTCTCTGTGCTACGTTTCACTGACGGGCTCCAGTCCAACATACCTATCTGACCTCACCCATGTGTACACACCTGCAAGATGCTTACGCTCCTCTTCTGACACTCGTATTCTCATTATTCCCACTATGAAGATGAAATCATATGGACAACGCTCTTTTGCATACCAGGGCCCAGCAACGTGGAACGAATTGTCCACTGCACTTAGACACAAAGACACAGTGATCTCATTCAAGAGCGCTCTGAAAACTCACCTATTTCAACTGCAAGAACAGACTTAAAGACCTAATAATGTATCCTTGCCTTAAATATTTACAGCATATTTTCTGTTTCTACTTTCGTGGTGTTTGTTTTTAATTTTGTAATCATATCATTATATATGTTTTTTTAAGTGTTGTCAAATGTTGTAAAGCGCTTAGAGCTTCTAAAGATTAGGCGCTATACAAAGTCCTCATTATTATTATTATTATTATTATTATTATTATTATTATTATTAAAACACTAAGTCCTGTGAATAAACAGTTCTAAATTGATAGAGTCTGAATCTCAGTTCCGTTCCAAGATGGCGGATGATGACGTCAGACGAAGGCTAACACAAAATGTCTAGAATTTCACTGTGAATCACAAATTGTATTGTTCTGCTCCAATTTAGAAATAATTCCAGCAAATGTCTTTGTCCAAAGCCAGTAAGGTTGTTCTCCAGGGAAAATAATTATTTAGAAAGTAGATGAAGTACAGCTACCACCACTAACAATACACATGTTGTTCTACATACGTACGAACGAACAACTCTTTCCAGCACAGGAATACCTTTTCCTTAAGGTATTAGAAACTCTACAAGATGTTATGATGTGACTCTCGACTATGACTGAATATTTCTTACAGGTAACTGAGCATTTAAAACAAGCTAATGCGTCATTGCATGTACACATGCACGAAAGACACGTGTGATTTCGAAATCAGACCTGGGCATTACAAAAGCGTAAACAAGTATAATTAGTAATGACGTAGTCACAGCCATTCAGTTACACAGCTTTTCCCGACTGTTTACTTGCAACGACAAACTATCATACAAAACTCGTGCTTACACGAGTCACATTTACGTTTGAAATAAATACGATGTTTCTAACAAACTATTAGACTCATGGAAAAATAATCATCATCATAATAATAATTACATTTAATGATGTAAAAATAAAAATAAAAATGAAACAAAGAATTAGAAGAATTTAAATTTTAACACACATGTAATTTAACTACAGGGTCGTAACAAAGTATATTTTCTTGTTTTATTCTCCGTGATCCCCATTCGACATTACCGAGTAGCGGTTTTAGTAAATCTAAATATTTTTTATTTATATAAAATGAATCCGTGGCAACTCTGAAAGCGTAACGAGGAAATCTATTTATCATTGATAATAAATTTATAGAAACGTAAGCGAGCATAGAAGATCTTAAATGCGTAAGCTGCGGTGACTCACCATCAATATAACTCACGATTGTACCTAATTTAGACCCGTTTGATGAATAAGCATTGCTTCTACTTATGAATGTTTCTTTGTTCGTTGTATCAGTAATTATAAAATCGAGTTCAGCATCATCCATAATTAATCTTGTACACATTCGTTTATGATCATATGATCCTCCTTGAGTAAATTTACCAATTATTTTTCTGCCGAGATCTTTTGCAACTTTATTTTCATAATCAATTTTATTCCAATCTTCATCTGGATTTGTCGGTGAATATTTCTTTTGTTGTAGTAACCAAACTTGTTTCTGCGGAAGATATGATATAATAGCTTCGTTTACTTTCAACGACACTAAAATTCCAATATCAAGCATGTATCGTAATAGCACTATTGGAACCCAATATTTTTCTGCAAAATGTCTCCCAAACCACACATTAACGATCGGATGAAGATTATTACAAAACTTAAATGATTTTACACAAGCACATCCTGTGAAATCAAATCAGGTAATGGCCCATTTATCGCAACTCTCGTCATTTCATGTGTTGGATGTCCGAATCTTTTGAAATATTCAGAAAAGTCTCCGTATCCAAGAAAACTCCCAGGATAACACGCTACTATATCAACCGATATAATATCGCTATAATCGTATTTAGTATTCCACAATCCACCGTGTCCGTATTCGACACAACTGTGCTGGACATCTTCAAGAAATTCTAATCGTGTTGATTTCCATGAATTTTTCTCCTGAGCGAAGTGAGCAGCAACTAATGGAACTGTAAAACAATTATTCAATAATCGTTCAACTTCAACATCATCAGAATTATATTTCAATGCAAGATTCTTCATTTCTTCATGAAGAGATTCTTTACGATAAATTTCTCCGTTAGGCTTTACAAATTGACCGTAATACGAATCTGAACTTTGAAATATTCACACGGGTACAGGATCATTCTTACTGATATTTCTGCTAGCATCGAATATATAATCGTCATAAAATTTAACTATTCTATCTCGTGGAAATATTGTTACTGCCACAGTCCATGCATGTGCATTATGATCAATGATTGTTATAGGGGTTCCATTTTTTAGTATATTTCGGTTTGTACAAAATTTCTCCGTTAGTGTTTTTACTGCTATTGGAAATTTTAATTTCTTTTCTAGTTTAGCAACGTCGCTGATAGATGTTCCGGTATCTTTAACTGTTTCTGCTCACGCATTTATTTTTTTACGTCTTAGATCCGCTAAACCGTTTCCGCGTATTGCTTTTGAGAAATGTTCTATAACTCGCTCAACTACGCAGTTTAGTCCCCTTGACAAAATCAATGAGGAAAATTTCATTGGTTTGAGATTATTAACGCTAGGTTTATCATTTAACGGATATATCGCATAAACCACTGCAGTTACAGGATATGCTCGTTCATAATACGGTTTATCAATACCAGTCAATGTTCCTGGTTTGGATTTTTTATTGAATGTAACAGTATTATTTCCAGTATGAAGCCGTATAGGGTCACGTTTATCACGGATAATCCAAGTGCCATCATCTGTCTGCACAATACATTTTACTAGAATAATATATCGCTGATTGTCGAGATAGTTGATAATATTTCTACCTCGTTCGTCACGCATTCTAGCATCAATGGTATTCATGATTCTAAATGTCGACCAAGTATCAGCCGCACCGTCGTTGCTAAATTCTTTCTTGCCTTCACGGATACGATCGATTATATCGCTATTTATCAAAGCCAGATCTTCCATCGAAAAATTAAATTTAGATTTTGGTAGTTTGTCAAGATCAAATCTTGCTCTGGAAGGTTCAATTGCGGATAATCTCTCAAATTCCTCCATACTATAATTAAGACAAATACATGTTTAATTAAACTTTAACTATATATATATATATATATATATATATAATGATACAAGCAAATAACAGATGCAAATGGTTAATGATAGGATTTTCTCTTCCTTGTAATAAATCATGCCTAAATGAATTTTGTGGTCAACACATGCAAAGTTTTCGCAAAGGTAGTCTAGGACCAAAACCGTGTTTACGATGTGATGTTGGAGTCAGGAGAAACACGGTTATGTGTGCAATGCGGTGGTAAAAGATACAGAGAGTTGAAACGATATTATGATAAGAAATCATCAGGTGAATCAGCCATAAAAGCCGCTGAAGACTATCTAGCCAGATTTTCAAAATAATCATTTAGATTTAGACAAATAGTATTATATATAAATGAAGCAAAATGAATTTGTGAAGCATCCAATAATTAAAAATTATGAAGCGTTTCGTGATGGTGTAATCAGAAACTGCAGATTGAAAAAGCCAGTTGGTAGTGTTGATAATGCTGGTTATTCAGATTTACTGTTGGACAAAAAAGATATCACTCTCATAGATTCGTATTTGAATGTTTTCATGAGGTCATCGAAGACGGGACTTGTGATCGATCACATTAATTCAAACCCGAAAGATAATAATTTATCTAACTTGCGAGTTGTTATATGGAGTCAGAATTCTGCTTGTAAAAATGCTGTGAGATGTAAAATGTTTGAAAAGAGGACTGTTAAATCTGTAAATACAGACTGATGAAGAGATAATTTTCCCATCAATGAGTGCGGCTGGGAAATATTTTGGTATTAATCCGAATTCAGTACAACGTGTCGCAAATAATATTACCAAATCAGCATTTTCGAATAAATTAAAACACAAGATCACGTTCCAGTATACACAATCAAGCGAGATAACTCTGTCATCACTGCTAGAGCAATTGAGCAGTTATCTTTGGTACTACAGTCTAATCGTAATGCTTGAATATCTCTGCAGTCCAGATATCTCAACTATGTGGAAGTATTAACTGCAGAATATATATATATATTATTAATGATATATACTTTCCTCAAATAAACATAGAAACTTCTGCCGTGACATTATATCAAGGACGAGTCACGTGAGAGATAAATCTATCATAGGCCGATATTGTACATAACTGCTTCACATATCGATCGCAGCAGACTGCATGCATCATTGTTACTATACTGAATGAATGTACACAGTTTTGTAGTAGGCGGAATGTACTGGAATAATATCGATCGATACATTCATTGCTAGATAGTTCTGGTAGCTTGAGAATATAATATTTAAACAAGGCAGAAATGTAAGATTGTAGATTTGCGATTTATTTTATATTTTATTCAGAATCTGATAGTATAATACTGATCACAGAAACTGCAGTGACAGAGTCAGGGCTAAGTAACTATATATTTATTTTTGAAACGTATATTTGTAAGTGGAACATGGTGCAATGGTAGCACGTCTGGATCTCGTACTCGAGGCTCATGGTTCGATTCCCCGTACCGGACATATGTCGGGGGTGGTGTTAGGATGCCATTTATTTTAAGAATTGGGGGCGTAAGCAAAAACCCCATGTAACCTCGCCAACGTCAAACAACGTGGCGAGTGCAGTTTTGCACTTACCCTGGAGTTTTATTGGGGGGGGGGTACATGCGCTTGCGCCCCTAAAATAAACAGCAGGGTGATGTGAACTCGTGACCTTGTGACCTCACTGAAGGGTACCCACATAGGGGCATTCAAAAAGAATGTCCGCCGGTTCCAAAAAGTCTCAATAAGGTGCCTATGAACCATAAGACAGGTCTTAACCGATGCAAGAGTGCCTGTGGGCCAATGGCCCCCAACGAGGACTCTTAGGATCTCATTGGTAAAAGCATTACCGGCAGAAGGGACAAAGTGGAATGGTAGACTGAACATCATTGCTGCTGTTTATTTTTATTCAAAAATATATTTTAATTTTATCTGATTCAAAATATATTTTTACTTTTATCTGATTCAAAAATATATATTTATGCGATTCAGAAATATATATTTATATTTATCTGATTCAGAATATATTTTTATTTTTATCTGATTCAGAAATATTTTTATTTTTATCTGATTCAAAAATATATATTTTTATCTGATTCAGAAACATTTTTATTTATCTGATTCAGAAATATTTTTATTATAATAAAATTTTATTTTTTATGAAATTCGGTCGATTTTCTGAATTTTAGGGGTATTGTACCCAACAAAACCATAATTTTCATATTTTTTAAGTTTTCGAGTAATATATCCCGACAACGTTGCAATTTTGATCATATTTTAAGTTTTCGAGTAATATACCCGTCAAAATCGTAAATTCTTTCGGATTCTCTAAAATATTTTATTTTTTGTAAATAATTATTCAGAAATATTTTTTCGTTCAGATTTATTTAGAAATAATTATTCAGAAATATTTTTTACGTTCAGAAATATTTATTCAGAAATAATTATTCAGAAATATTTTTATTATAAAAATTTTATTTTTTATGAAATTCGATCAGATGTTTTAAATTTTAGGGGTATTATACTCAACAAAACCATAATTTTGATCATTTTTTTAGGTTTTCGAGTAATATATCCCGACAACGTTGCAATTTTGATCATATTTTTTAAGTTTTCGAGCAATATACCCATGAAAATCGTTCAATTTAGTAAGATGTTCTAAAATATATTTTTTTATAAATATTTATTCAGAAATATTGATTTTTTCGTTCTGGAATTTATCTTAAACAAATAATTTATAAAATAAAAAATAATGAACCACGAAAACATCACATCAATTATTGCTGCTATTAACCAATTACAACACAGCAGTATAAATATATCTGATGAGATTGATCCTGAAAAAATAATGAGTGATTTTGAATCATTACAATTTCGGAAGTCAGAAGGCAGATATACGCGGAACCCCGATTATAGATTCATAAAGTTGATCCAACAGGCGATGTTACAATCGCTGGCAGCAATCACGGATACGCAAGTGAAATTATTTGTTCCTCTTTCCCGTTCAATCGAAAAGGTTAGGTCAGACTTATCTCAAGAATTCGAAACGAAAAGAATTGCACACGCTCGTATAAAACAGCTGAGAGATATTATGTCGATAACGGAGTCATTGAACGAAGTTGCGGAAGAGTTACTAGCGAAAGATAAGTCAGAGTGTGACTCTAATCATAGTGAAAGTGACTATAGTGACGTTGACAACGAAACCAATAGTGTCAACTGTAACGTTTTTACGGACGTTGTACCAGGATAATTCATTCCTGATCCTGATAAAATCACGGGGTAAAAAAAAATATATTTTATCCTTCACTTAGTCCTTGACGTTGTCAAGGGACATTTTTTTTTTTGCTTGGTTTTTCTACAAACGCACATACAAGTTTATATTTAATATTTCTGACCCGAGATCGAGCAAGTGGCCAGTCTGGTCAGTAAGTTTGAAATGTATCCGCGATAAGAGTGGATTATGACATTTTAGATAAACAACATTGATTGGTTCTGATACAATCAAATAACCTGGTGGGACCTGAGGTATAAATGAATACAGAATGTATCCTTGTTGGGGTTGGTTGGATTTTTCAGTGTCAACTTGATAACTACCATCAATGACATGACATGCTAGATTGACAGCGATGTTGATGTAATATTGACGATACCCGGCGAGACATGACGACCTTCGTTGTATAATTATTGTTGTATCCGAGAATACTTGCTGGCGGGGCTATTTTTCTCCATGATTCCAGGATTCTGGGAAAGTAATTGTTGACAACATAACGATTTTCTTTTTTAACCTGGTTATATCAAAATCCGGTATTATAAATGTTTGAAGTTTATCTGCGGTTATTTTGTAATAATCAAAAAATAATTTTACAACACTATCTGGCGGGTATTTTTCGTAAGCAGTAACAATCTGTGATAATTTTGTTGATGAAATACATATCTGATCTAATCTGATTTAAATCTGTCATTGTTTCAATGATTTGTTGCTTTGTATCATCGCTGTAAAATTATGATAATGATAAAAATAGATTTTCTAAATCAGTAATTTTACGATTATAATCAAGATTAATAGCTGCAGAAATATTTTTAATTGGTCCATCATGAAAACAATCAAGATGTATTTCACCCCCCCCCCATAAACTGAACGGGTGATCTACTAAGTTTAAGATACTGCGTTCCATCAATATCTTGATTAAGCGGTGGTGGTTGTATTTCAACATGATCGGTAAAATAATCTGGAATTTGTGTGTATCTTCGCTCTGCTGTGGGAAATTCATCTCGGCGTGGTTCTGGTGGACCAGAATAAACCGGTGGGGCTTCAGGCCAGCCAAGCACAGTTCTAATCGAAGACTGATAAATGTCGACGGCGTAATCCGGTGACAATATTTCAATAGCCGAAGACAGTGTTGGCTCGTGAACAGTAATGGCAATCTTTGATTCTTTTCCTGTGATGGATTTAATTCTGCGTTGGAATTCTTCATTGGTCTGTTCTATTTGATAACTGCCCGTTGGAGTACTGACTACTTGCCAATCAGGAGTCCAATCGGGTTTAATTTTATTTGCAAATACAAATGAATTATTTGGTTGTAGTCCACCGAATGATTTTGACCTAATATTTGGCCAACTATAATAAACTCGTAATTGCGCTAATGCTATTCCTTTTGCTGGAATTGAGGTCGGAAAATTAATACTGAATTCAGGATTAGTTGAACTCGCCGATATCATTGTGGTTCTTACCGAAGTAGTATTAGTGACGATCTGTTGTAATAATTCCTGTGATGTCATTATTATACTATTATTGTTTTAAATCCTGTTCAGGAATGTTTTCATCAAATACTTCATTGTAGATCTTTATTATAATACTGAATTCTTCACCGGATATTATTCCATCATTAAGCGACAAAGAAATCATCGACAACAATTTTGAATATGCTACAGTTGCAGTATGTAACTTCATCGTGTACTCGTTCAATTTTTCATTCGTGCACGTATTTATATTTTTCGCGATAATATTAAATATTCCAGCGATCGTGGTTGACGATGAAACAACGATTGTTACAACGATCGGCGCTGTCATCGTTAACGTTGATAATACTACGCCGGTTCCAGCAACAATCGCGGAAACCGAATAAACGATGATATCAACGACAACCGCACGTCTACGATATTTCTTTATTTTTGCTGTATAATCATCAATGATGGTTTTTAATTTATTCTGCCATGTTATTACTTGATCTTATCTGTATCGCTGAACATCTATCATTATACTGTATTAAGTAATTAATTGTGGTGTTTCAGCTACAAATTCTATGCACCACCAGTAGGATGCCGAGATTAATTTTTTATCAGATGATACCAGCATAAACGTTTCTTCGGTATCTTTATTTAACACTACAGATACAGTCCCAGAAAAATTATCGGTTGAATGACGCAATAGACACGTGGTAAATATACTAAATTTTGCAGAACTAAATACGGACAGCCTGTACACGCCAGTTACTTCTGCGGTATGTTTGATAGTGTAATCGCTTGGTGTCCACGTTTATGATCCTGATGATACCGTGTATACTATATTGTTAATTTGTTTGTGTGGAATTTTAACGAGACTGGTTTTATTGTTGATATTAGGAATTCCACTGATAATATCGTTGATTCTCGTGTTTATATCTTTGAGATTTATGTCAACGGTTGGTGGACTTCCCAAAAATTCATTAATAGTTCTGTTTACGTTTCTGCGAAAATTCGTAAACAGTTGTATGTGATTATAAAATTCAGTTCTAAGTGCAATCATTCCATCATTGATCGTCGACAACGAAGTTGTCATCGGAATATTGTTATCGTCTACATATTTTTTTGTTGCAACGTAGAGATTATCTGTTGGTTCTACTACATTAATAATTTTATTGTTATTCATGTTAATGACGCCATTCATTATATCACCGGCTTTTAACACGTTCACTTATGCTATCTCGGATTGATGACGAGGTAACAACACTAGGAACAAGTTTGCCCTCGCGGTCATATACAGCAGTAAGACCTTCTCGCGATGATCAATTACGAATAATAATATCGCTGATTGAAATATTACTCGTCTTCAATTTTCCTTCACGGTTTTGAAGTATAAAAAGTTCGTTTGGATCAACGTTGGCAAGACTGAGCAGGTCAGATAATTCATCATTGATCTGCCTTGTTACTCGCTTGAGTAAATCCTCACCTGGTGCTTGTTGAGGTTTGGTTTTAGCTTATCTTCCGTATATATATCTACCATTATATGATTAGCGATTATTTAAAACAGAATTCGTATATTCGTGTACAGCTTTATAAGGTGGTTTCGTTGATCTTGATACAGCATCAAGTACTGCTAGTGCTTCACAGCCACATATCGGCGGGTCGGTTATTTTTTTATGTTGGTAGCGTTGAATACCAGATTGGAATACTCTGAAGTCTGTCGATACATTTTAAAAATTCTTTTGGTGGTGCCAGTCCGTACGAATCGAAATAAATAATACCCCCTGGATCAATTGCATATGCAACCCAGTGAGTGCCACGACCAGACCTTTTATCGAGATTATTAATACCAGTTTCAATCAGATTTGGATTTTTCGGTAACTGATCACGCATAAAAACATCTCTGAAATTTTTGACATTTAATCGCGTATCGTTGTAAAATCCAGCTGGGATATTTGTAAACCAGTATCAACATTTTGATCACGTCCCATGACCGTCATCAGACGAAGATACGCACGTGCAACACAGTTTTGTGCAAAATTTAACAAAATATCATCGACTGGTTCTTGATGTCCATTTATCCTCAAAGAAACCTCAGTAACGCCGAGTTTGTCAAATATCGTAATACTTCGTATTTGCGAGTTTACTCGCGTAACATCTTGAAGTGCAACAAATATATGTCGCGGTGCAGAGACACCTTGCTGTGATGCTATCTGCCATGTAAATAAACCATTAATGTTACTCTGGATAGAATCCGTGGTCATTGTTAGCCATGATAGCGTCGACTTACCGCCGCTGTCCATGAAAGAAAGTAACCTTTGTTCTTCGATTAATGACGGTGTCGTTGTTGGCATCCACAATGAAATTTTTGTCAGTATTACTTTACCATGAAGTGCCGCAGTTGCACCTGCGTTAGCTCCAGCGTGCCATACTGCATCATCGTCGGCATTTTTTCGTACGAGTACAATTGTGTGCTTGGCTCCAAAAGTAACCTTTCTAACATTTCTACAAAATCCAAAGATGTGTGACATTGGAATCGCACATGAAAATCTTTGATCGGCTCCCAGCATTGATCGACGTGACGCGAATCCCAAGCTGAAATTTTCATTCATTGATACAACTGTATCCCCAGCTGCAATTAATGTTACGTTTCTGTTTTCTGGATGATCAGTTGTATCTTTGACAAACATCATTGATGGACCAGCTGATCCTGAGTAATCATCGCTATATCTTGCAAGACCAAGTATCGTTGTGGCAACATCGATGTCATTATGACAGATCTCAATCTCTCGTCCATCAATGTCATATGCGGCACTTTTAAATAACGCCATAATACCATTATTGACAAACCAACTCGATCACCAATTCCATAATCTGTATTATCTAATTTTAAAAGTCTACTTTCGACTTCAGTAAATGCCACAGCAGGTAATAAATATCTGCTTGTATCCTGAACTTGTAATTCAATTCTTCCACGCTCGTCAGGTACATGTGCGTCATAAGAATAATATTGATAATCACGTACCGATTCATCTTTGAGAACCGGTGCTTCCATGTCGAGTGCGGGATCAGATATGCGTTTGAACATCCTTATTATATTTGCTATCGTTTAACACGAAAACCACTTCCTGCTACCAGACTAGCGGTTATATTTTTTTCTTTTTCACCAGCCAATGACGCTAATTTTTTTTTTTTTGCGGCTTGATTTATTATTTTGCTAACGTTTGCAGGCATCATTTCAGTGCTGGTTAATTTTACTGGCTGAGGTTTTCGTCGTATTAATCGTGCTAGTCTATCCTTAATTGCAGAGAATGCTTTACTGGCGACGTCGCCGGCAGCACTAATACCTTATTCACGAACAACATCAATAGCTTTCATGCCTAGTTGCTTTGCAATCGGTATTACTTTTGGGGCTATCCTTCTAAATAAACCCTGAACAACATCGCCGAGACCATCTCCGTAAAATGTTTTATATGTAGGTAATCTCGAATTTATCACCCTGATCATAGTTGGTCCACGTTGATCAGTATGTACGATCATTTTATTATGGTAATTATATCTAACTGTTTAATCACTGTGATAATCATCAGCGATTTCATTAATGAGGGACCGATACACGTTAATATCCATGATACCGCCTGTAAATAATCGTTGACAAATAGCAGCTGCTTCATTAATAATTTCTGGAGAATTATTACCGGCTCGTTTTCCACCAATCAGAATTTCCAGTCTGTCCACGTCGTCATGGACGTTATCGGGACAAGTAACAAGACCACTTCCCGTTGTACCAATACCACTTCCAGTGGCACCCGGGGTATCCTGCCATTCTTCTTCCTCACTTATTGTTTCCACTGCTTTTTTCTTCCTTAATTTCCTTTGTGCTCTTGATTTTTCAAGTTGCTGTTTCATTTCTTCTTCGTTTTGTTTTCTTATTTCTTTTACATGTTCAATATACTCTTTCACTACCTGGTTAAAAATATCAAACCGATTAATATCTTTCATGGATCTAATCTGCGGAATATCATGAGCAATACGAAATACATCTTTAACCCATTCGCCAGATTTCAGCGTATGAATATATTCATGTTTCACGTATTTGTCTCTTTGATAATATCCAAACGCGGCAATCTTTATTAATTGTTCTGAGTCTTTGATAGCGGCAATACCTTCAGGCGTGAACTTGTCTACTATTTTGATTCTGGTTTTTGGTGGTTCAGGTTGTGGTTGAATTTCAGGTGGTGGTTGAGGAAGTTGCCTGGGTGGTGGTCGAAGACGCCCAGCAATATCGGCAGGCAATGTTTCATGAGCTTTTTGTGTTGCCTCAGTTGCTGAAACAATTTTCTTTCAGTAATTGGTTTAAATAATTGTTCTGCGCCTTCTGCAAATTCTTCTTGTGTCTGCTGACGCGCTTGTAATTGTTGTCTGACAGAATCACGGACAGGTAGATATTTCTTGATTGCTTCTAGCCGCTCTCGAGCTAGTCAAGCTGAGTGAGCTTCACCAATCATTATTGATATAACAATGATTTAATTACAGCAACAGAGAGGGTGGACTGACAAAATGACACGCACGAGCACATAAACGAACACGCATAGCATTTACAAAAACAGGTGTCACGAACGAGTAACAGCTTAAATAACCCACTTAGACAGAATCTCAATTCGGTTAGAGGTTCTGGTTTAAAGTTATTGACCCTATAATTTTGCTTAATTTAGTATGATTTTCATGTTTAAATCTTTTGGTTCAAAACCTATTTTGTAGGGTTCACCCTCTCTGCTGCTCGTTTCAAATCCACGTAATGGTAAAGACAACGTTTCACGCTATGGCATTAAAAATCCACGTAATGGTAAAGACAACGTTTCACGCTATGGCATTAAAAATCCACGTAATGGTGAAGACAACGTTTCACGCTATGGCATTAAAACTCCACGTAATGGTAAAGACAACGTTTCACGCTATGGCATTAAAAATCCACGTAATGGTAAAGACAACGTTTCACGCTATGGCATTAAAAACTGAATATGCTTCAGATATCAAATAAAATAACATGCAACAGTTACCCCTATGGTTGTATAACAAATGGAGAATGTACACTCCTTGACAAGATCCAAAAGACCAATGTGTCAGTTAGATAAAAACCTAGTCTTAAATCTTCAGGGGAATGAGCATTAGTGAGGGTAAAATACCCGTGCATACCGTACTTTTAGTGTCTCTCGCCGCAAGCGAACTACGACGGAATACATGTTAGTTCAATCACTTAACTAAATAAAAACAATTATCCACCCTAGGTAACGTTGTACGCATGTACGACGTATATGATCAAATTGTTCTAAGGCAAAACCAAGTTATTTCTTGCCTTATTCTGTGACAATGATAGCTTAAGAAACTATTCATTGGCGTAATTAGTATGGTTCTATATGAACGTAATGACAGGTCCCAGGAACGCACAATCACCGGATATTTAAATATACCCACAAAAATTATTTCTATGATTGGATGAGTTGTTGTTGTTGTGGGGCTTAACGCCATTTTCCAGCACACGATAAGCTATACATGACAGCCGGGAATTCCGCGGAAAGAACCACCGACCCACGAGAAGCTACTGGCAAGCTTTCTCACATATCCACATTCGCCGAATCTTAGACTCGAACCCACGCAGACTGAGGTGAGATGGCAGTGATCCGTAACGGAGAGCGCTTTAGACCACTCGGCCACTCGGGGCCCCATGATTGGATGAGAGCTATACCCATAAATGATCAATCTGTGCAAGATCAGTTCCATAAATTCATTAGTCAGAATCTTTTTCTTTGGAATCACATAGAGATACATTATTTGTTTTGATTAATTTTAATTTTAAAAAAAATACTGATACTTTTTAAGAAATGCAATTTTAATAAACAATTACAAGAATCCCGAAAGATATGCAAGAGGGAGGCAGGCGGTTACTAGAAATACCGAAATACACTGAAAAACCGAAATACACGTATTTACATGTTCTCTGTGTATATATCGATGTACACCGACATATACACCGATATATACACAGAGAACATGTAAATACGTATATTTAGGTTTTTCAGTGTATTTCGGTGTTTCTGGTAATTCGAAGGCAGGTATTTGTCTTGAGTGCAATGACGAGAGAGACACATTCACAGAGAAAGGCAAGACAGAGCGAATGTAAATGTGAAAAAATAATGCCAACTTTAAAAGAAAGTCTGAACTGTGAACATGATTATGATGAAAGTTTATTTTCAGTAATGTTGGGCACTAACTCAAAATTAAGCAATATTTACAGTGACTTTATATGCCTATACATATAACAATGTTCAGTTAACCAGAAATTTCCTTTACACATGGCATATAAAATAAATCTACAAATTGGTATAGCTTGTTATGATTCTATGGTCATAAAGTAAGTAGATCGCACCGGTGGCCTAAGTGGTTAGAGTGTCCCCTCGGATGCAGGAGGTCGCAGGTTCGAGCCCCAACTGAATCATACCAATGATTTATTTTAAAAAATGGTACTAGCAGCTGCCTTGCTTGGCACTCAGCATTAAGAGTTTAGGGTTAGGACTGCTCGGCCTGATGTCAGGATAATGTGACTGGGTGAGACATGATGCTACATGTCTGTGGCATGACAATGCCCAATGCTAGACATCACTATGAACTGCCACACTGCAAACAGTGTAGAGATATGACTGAAAAATTAATAAAGCTAAGTAACAGAAAGAAGCAAAACCAACAAGTTTTGTAAAATATTACAAGTAATTTAATTGTTAAGTTATAAACTGCAAATGTAAGAGGAACTTTCAGTATTTTTAATTAAAGCCAAAATAATCCTACAAAGTTCTACTGAACTCCAAATGAATCGATGTTCTGAATGAATTTCATATCCCTGATCGTATTGGTCTGCCAACAGTCCTGATATATCCAAGTGGGATTGTCCAGAACTCCTTTGAATAAATTCACACTAATCCTAGAATAATATTTTAGTCCAGTGAGCACTCTGTAATTCCAACAATTAATCTAAACAAATGTTTCCTCTCAAATAATATCTAAACACATCATTAAATATATCTGCAGACTGATCAAGAACATAGGAAAAAAGAATGAAAATTTGTCTAACCCTAGTTATTTACATACGGCATAGAGTCCTAAAACCAATTTTCTCCTACTTCACTATGTGACATTTTGCAAATACACCACATTGTAAAAGAATTCACCTGACAGACACATCCAATGGTAAATAACATAATTCTTCTAAGAACCCATCTGACCGACTTAACCATTGTGAAATAACCCCAAACTTGCAAACGGGTTTTATTATTAGAAGCTTGACAACACCTATTTATAGACGTTATGTAGTCTACAGGCTCCATCAATATCTTAAAATAGAATCTATACCCGTGTACAAAAATTAGCTACGAAATATCTTCTTCATATAATTACTACAGTTTACTGTCATAAACAAAAATTACAAAAATATAGATATGCACAACAAGCTGTTTCTCTACGGTTACTTAGCAAAGTAATTTCATAGATGTTGTATTATATTCCTCCTCGCCCCGAAAAAGAAAACAACAAAAACAATGAATATTGTTGGTGCGGCAATAACCCCTGCTATCATCGTCAATATGGCTGCTTTTGTATATTTCTATATTTTCAAATATTTCATGGTGAAACCAATCTTGTGCCATGGTTCAGAAGTCTGGGGCTACAAATATTAAAGAAATGATGATGTTCGTCCATAGGTGTCGATGAGGACCAATTATGTCATCGATTCACTTGGGGTGGGTCCGGAGATGGCTAATCAGTCCAATCCGGGCCCGGAAGAGTCTGTTGCAGTGGGGACATGGATGTGCAGGTTGCTGACTGGGAGATGCAGAAGTGTTGTTCCTGGATTTGCGCAGAGCACGTTTTTCAGCTGCGTTCGCCAGACTTTTCTGCTCAAAGGCTGCCGCACCGGCATTGATTTGACTGCGCCAAGCAGATCGATCAGCAGCGACATTCTCCCAACTGTCAGGGTCAATGCCAAAATTCTTCAGCGATGCCTTGAGGGTGTCCTTGTACCTTTTCTGTTGACCACCGTGAGATCTCTTGCCTTTCTGTAGCTCTCCATCTAACATCTTCTTGGGTAGGCGTTCTTCCGGCATGCGGACAACATGGCCAGCCCATCGGAGTTGTGCCTTGCACAGCATGGTGTGAATGCTTGTCATGCCGGCCTGAGTGAGCACCTCTGTGTTTGGTACCTTGTCCTGCCATCTGATCTTCAGCAGTTTTCTCAGGGAGCTCAGGTGGAAGTGGTTCAGTTTTTTAACATGGCGGCTATACACAGTCCAGGTCTCACAAGAATAGAGGAGGGTGGGGAGAACAACCGCTGAGTTGACTTTGAGTTTGATGGCAAGCTTGATTCCTCTCCTATCCCATACATTTGAGCGGAGTCTGTCAAATGCTACGCTGGCTTTGGCAATCCTGGTGTTGATCTCATCGTCTATGTGGACTGCTTGTGATAGGGTGCTGCCGAGGTATGTGAATCTGTCCACATTTTTGAGCTTTTGGCCATTGACAGTGATGGATGGTTCAAGATATTCTTTTCCAGGAGCTGGCTGATGCAGAACCTCGGTCTTGATGGTGGAGATGGTGAGTCCGAAGTTCATGCACGCTGTGGAAAAGAGGTCCATGCTCTGTTGCATGCCTGCCTCTGTGCTGGAGTTGAGGGCACAGTCATCTGCAAATAGGAAGTCACGAATGTTTTCAACTTGGACTTTGGTTTTGGCTTGAAGCCTCCTCATGTTGAACAACTTCCCATCCAGACGGTATCGGAGACCGACTCCCACATCACTGTCCCTGAAGGCGTCCATAAGCATGGCGGAGAACATGAGGCTGAAGAGAGTAGGGGCTAAGACACATCCTTGTTTCACACCATTCGTAACCTCAAAGGGTTCGGAATAATTACCCTGGTCCTGGACTCTGGCAAGCGTGCCATCATGAAATAGCTTCACCATTTCAATGAAGACTTCCGGACATCCAAATTTGATCATGATTTTCCAAAGGCCTTCCCGGCTGACCGTGTCGAATGCCTTAGTCAGGTCCACGAAGGTGGTGTATAGCTGGACATTTTGTTCCTGACACTTTTCTTGCATCTGCCTGGCAGCAAAGATCATGTCTATGATGCCTCTCTTCTTTCTGAAGCCACACTGACTTTCTGGTAGTAGGCCACGATCAAGGTGCTCTGTGAATCTGTTCAGCAGATGCCTGGCGAGGACCTTACCTGCGATGCAGAGTAGAGAGATTCCTCTGTGGTTGTCGCAGGATTGGCGATCTCCTTTGCGTTTGTAAATGTGGATGATGGATGCATCTTTGAAATCCTGGGGTATGCGTTTCTGCTTCCACATCCCACAAAACATCTCTGTTAGTCTTTCCACCAGCGTGGGCCAACCAGACTTGAAGATCTCAGTTGGGATGGAGTCTGCTCCTGGAGCTTTCCCACAAGACAGGAGCTCAATGGCCTTGTGAGTTTCCAGCACCTGTGGTAGGCTGTTGATCGCTTCATCGTTGACGGAAGAGCGTCTGTTGAGGACACCGTCAAAGTGTTCCGTCCAGCGCTCCATTATCTTCTCCTTCTCGGTAATGAGAGTGCTGCCATCGGAGCTCAAGAGTGGGGCTGTGCCTCATGTTACTGGGCCATAAACATCACGAAGAGCACTATAGAAATTTTTCATGTCGTGTCTGTCGGCAAAAGACTGAATATCATCAGCCTTTCGGCTCAGCCATGTGTCCTGCATCTGGCGCAGTTTTTTCTGCACAGCTTCACGGACTCTGCTGAAGGCATCTTTCTTTGCAGCGGACTTGGGGTCGATGCTGAACGCACGGTGGAGACGGTGCTTCTCCTCTAGCAGGGACTGTATTTCTTCACAGTTCTCGTCAAACCAGTCTTGGTTCTTTCGCGCAGTGACGCCAAAGGTTTCAGATGCAGTAGAGTACACAAGCTGTTTGAAGGCTGCCCAGCATTGCTCTATGTCATTGGTATCAGAGTCTGTGGTTTCTAGCTGGCTTGGCAGAGCTTCAGACAGAGCTTGCTCAGCGTTGAAGTCTTTCAACCTGGAAACGTTGAGGCGTTTAGGGACTTTAATTCCCTGTGGGCGTCTAGGAGGTTGAATTC
>JAECUM010000572.1:0-15866 GCA_016617855.1 Megalonaias nervosa
GATGACGTTTACTGTCTCAGTGAGAGCTTCTGCAAACTGATGTTCCACACGCAGTTGACCGGATTTTATAGGGTGGAAATGTCCCTCGTCGCTGCCATGATCTGGAGTGAAATCAAAAGACCACAAAGTGTAACCTCCTTCACAATCTTCGTACGAAATGCCGTGACTGGTGTTGGTTCCTAGCTGTCCGGTAGCTTCGTACAGGGACAAGTACGATCTCAAGTAATTCTTCTGGGCAAAGTTAGGTTCGAAGAGTCTGGTACACAAGGTCTTGCCATCGCGACCGACTTCGATCTTGGACAATCTGTAGTGCTTAAACTGGAAAGGACTTTGATCGTGTGCTCCGTTGAGGGCTGCATTACTGACGATGCCAACGATGAAACGTTTGGGTAACTGTCCTTGGAACAGATGATCTTCTATCTTGGATCGGAGTCCAGCAGCAATGGTGAATGTTTTCACTTCTACACGTCGTATCGGATACTTGGCGGTCGATCTGACTAATGTCGTGTCCCGCTTTAGGTAACACTTCTACGCGACGCACGTAAAGTCTGGCTTCTTGGATGATGGTTTTGTACTCGTTGGCATGAGCCATCAAACGGAAAGCGACACTGCTGCCATTGAGTCTCAGGCGAATATCCACTCTGTTCAGCAAATACTTGTCTTGCAACCACATGTCCAAATGCGAGCGATCCATCAGTTCTTAACAACGAGCTTGCAGGATTTTCCTTGGACGGTTGTTAAAACCCATATTGTGAGGATTGTCATCGGCTGTCAGGGCTGTGTCGTTAAACGTGTCTTCACCTGCGGTGTCAGGTTTCCATACCACGCAAGCATCCAGATGAGTGTTCTTGGCCTCTTTTCCGTACGTCAAGAGATTTTCTAGGTACGTTCGGTAAGGGTAAGTATCCATACTGCTGCTGACCAGAGTGTTATTCAAGTACAAATCCACTTCGCTGAACGAGGAATGCATGAAATTGTTGACGGGAGCTACTCTGACATCGGCTCCCGGATTGGTGTTGTCGGTTTTGATCACTTTCAGTTTCAGATACAAGTAACTGCAATTGAGATCGATGTAATCTTCGGGTTGTCCTTTGATTTCAAACTCGATGGGAGCTGAATCCGTCAAAGAGGAGACGGGATGAAATTCGACCCATTGGCATTCTTGCATCGTCATCATGGTGGGTGGCATGGCAAACAGATCCAGTTCCGACTTGGAACAAGCACAAGATTCTCGGTGCATCATTTTCTTTTTAAAATAATCAAAAACGTCTAACTTTCGGACAGTTTTTCTTTTCTTAGTCTTTCTAGCTAGGGCGTGAGGTCCTGTCAAGGGGTGTTTTCGTCGTCTTTTTCTGCCTTGTCCTTGCTGTGGCGTCAGGGAAGCAGGAATGCCTGACTCGACAGCGTCCAGAGCATTTATAGGAGTTTCTCGTCGGCCCAAAATGTCTTTGCCTGTTTGAAGCAAGATATTTTTGCCTGCTCTCAAGAAAGATGCTTTGGGGTTTTGTTTGTCAATGATGACACTTTGAAGAAATTCGTTACCTTGCGTCAAAGCGGCATCTTTCAAGGTGTGCAATCCTCGTGTCACCATCGGTTTCAAAACGGGAGCCACTGTACGAAAGGCCGATTTTAACATATCTCCTAAACCATGTCCTCGCTCTCGAGCGACTCCTTGGTACACAAGATACATGACTGACAAAGGGTTAGAGTAATCGTTTTCGAAAATGGAGTTTCACTGTGACTTTCCCTTTGGTGAATAGAATATTTTGTCCTAGATCTCCTTTTATAGTAATGTTGACAGTGTCGAAATACGACTTACTGACGGGCAAATAGTGAGGATGTACAAATTCACGGTGAACGTGATAGGTGTTTCCTCCTTCCTCGTCAGCGTTCGTGGCAGAATCCACTTTGAAAGGAATGACACGCAGTAACGGTACGGAGGTGTGTCCCACAACGTTTTACTCCACCACATCGGAGTACACAAAGATCAAATTCAGTCCTTGGTTCATTTCTACAGGGAATCGAAAATATTTCGCAAAATCCAAGTTGCTAGTAATGGCTGGTATTTCGGTTTTCACCTTGATCAACTTAGGGTCTCCACCCAAAATGTCATACAATTCAGGACAAAATGTAATGGCCAATACTTTGTCCTCTGAAAATTTGATGAGTAGGCGACGAGCTATTTTGTGGTATTCGATCTTGACACTTTTTCTGGTTCTCTCCAAGGCTTTGGCAAACACGGTATTGAATTTGGTAGAAATCGTGTTCACCAAATGTTGTCCACTAAAATAATAACCTGGGGGAATGGTCAACTGATAGGTGGTTCGTTTAGTTTTGGGATCTTGTGTTTTCATAGAGTCACTTGCAGTGGTGCGTTCATCCAAGGCTTGTTGCACTTGCTCGTCATGAACTTCTACCGTAAAAGTGTTTTGATTTTCGATGATGTTTTTGATTTGTGTAGAGTGAATCATTTCCACCAAATCCACTTCCCAATAGGCTTCGTGATCCAACTGGATGGCCTGAGGTAATTTGGCCGTGTAACAGCACAAAGTGTTATTGGGAAACACCTCCATGGAACTGTCACTGGGTAACGTTAAGTAAAATTGGTTGTTCACAATTCCAGAGTTCTAGTGTCTGAGGGGTCACTGGAAGTCAGAGGAGTGTCTAAAAGACGATTGTTGTGATTGGATTGGTGACTGTTGGAAGGGGGGCTGACATTGGACGCAAGCGTTCGAGGAATATTTCAGGGACGGATTAGGAAGAAGGTAACCGATGCAACTGCTGAGTAAAATGGTTCACAATTGTTTGTCTCCTTGTTGCAAACTCAAATTGGCAATGATGGCAGCACCGATGACACAATACACCACAAAGATTTGGCAGAAAAAGACGATTTACGTTTTAGGCACACATTCTCCACACCACACCCACAAGGGTTTCTTTTGTAGCTCTTGCACAGAAGTACTGGGCGAAGGAGTGGTCACTGCAGTAGCTGAGGCTGTGTTGAAGGGCATGATGGTCACTTCTTTTTATAGTCGATGATTTGCGAAGCGTCGGTCCAAGAATCAAAACTGGGAGGATATCCTTTCCAACGTATTTTGACTTCTTTGACACGTTTTGTTCCTACTTTTCAGGTTCTTCGATCGAGTATGCTTTCGATGTCGTACACTTCGTCTTCTTTTTTGGTCACAAGTTGTAACTCGGGCAAGTAAAACGTTCCTTTTAACACTTCTCCGTTCATGTCTTCTAATTTATAGACCTCCCGATGACGGCCACGCACACGTTCGGTGACACGAAACAATTCGGTGGTCCAGTTGAGTAAGTAATCTTTGTAGAAAGTGCGTTTGGTTTTGCCAATGCGCACCCAATCTTCTGCTGCCAATATTTCAGTTTTCTTGGGGACAGTCACTGTCGGGGACGTACCAAACAGACGCTCGAAAACGGTCACTTCGTTGTCGGGAGTCACTTCTTGCGGGGTACGTCCGATGCTTTGATGGTAAGATTGGTTGTACGCTTCCACGACGTCGATGTACTTGAGAGTGTGTTGATGCGTAAAATATTTCCACGTGCGTTCTTTCAAGGTGCGTTGAAAACGTTCCACGATGCTGGCTTTGGTTTCGGGATTCTCGGTGGTGAAAAAATGAATGTCACGTTTCTTCAATTCTTTTTGAAAAGCTTGGTTCAGAAATTTGGTGCCTTTGTCGGTTTGCCATCGAAGAGGGTGACGACCACTTTGTTTCAACACCAGTTTGAGGGCTCGCACTAACTCAGTGCTCGATTTGGAAGTCAATGGCACGACCCATGCAAATTTGGAAAAGACGTCGATGACACAAAACAAATATTTGTAGCCACGATTGTAGGTGGCCAAATGAGAGACATCGGCTAAATCGACTTGCCATTGATGATCGATGCCCTCCACTCGGGTGCGGCTTCTGGAAAATTTTCGTCGAATGGGTTTGTATAAAGTGTACGTGGCTTGTTCTTGTAACCAGCGTTGTACTTGAGGTAAACGGATACTATTCAGTAGAGTTTTGGCAGCACGATACAATTTCTGAACTCCACCGTAACCTGCAGGATGGGATGGATCGTAGCAAATGCTGGTTAACACCTTCTCCATTTTTTAATAAGTGATCCACTCTTCGCTGATGGTACTCTGAAGTGGTTTAGAAACGGCTTTACGTGTCCGATGTGCCACGGAAGTAGAAGTCGAAGGTAGTTTTGGTGGTGGTGGTGGTGGTAATGGGATGGCTTTGGTCTTCTTTTCTTTTTTCACTTCTGGTTTCCCTTTTTTCTTTTTCACTTCTGTAGAAGGTGGAGTGGACATCATCTTTTTAACCCAAGCTTTAAGTTCTTCTCCTTGCGGTGTAGAGGAAGGGGTCAACAAGGACGCTGCAATCTTACTAGGGATGGGAGCTGCTGACGGTGTTTGAAAGACTTCTCGCGCCTCTTCTTCCTCAGGCATACGTGAGGCTACGTCAGTCTTGACCGCTGGGGGTGGTAGTGGTGGTGTTGGTTGACTTTTCATCAAGGCCTTAAGATCTTTCAGAGTGGGTAGAGCTGTTTCGTCTAAAGCTTTCTGGTGAAAGAGTTGCAGTCGTTGTAAAAATTGACCGTACCGTTGAGATTTTTCCGTTTCTGACAAATCGCTGCGATCCATCAATGATTGCAATTCGTGTTGTAACTGGGACATCTCGGTCAAATGAGGATTGGGAGGTAAATGGGGGGTTCGTTGTTCTTGCCAACGATGGTATTCCATCCATCGTTTGTAAGGCACTAAAGCTAGTTTTCGTCCTTCCATCGGATTTCAAGGATCACGTCTGAGATCTTTTGACTCCAAAGGTCCCTTTTATCTTCTTGGATCTTTTTATCTTCATCCTCCCAGGATGTTTCGCAATAGTCCTTTCAGCAAGGGTCTTCCTACTGTTACCATTACTCCTTTCAGTAAGGTTGCTCCCACTGTTCCCATTACACCTTTGAGTAACATGGGCAAAAAGGGCAAAATTCCTCCACGTTGCAGCAACATCTTTTTCTTTTGACCAATGTGTATTTTCTTTTGGACCATTTGGCGAAGAACGTGTCGATGTTTGCCTAAGCATTCTTTCTGGTGTTTAGACAAAGATATTGTGTCTTTCAAGACATTCAGACAACATTCGCACACGGTATCGATGACGTCTTTGGAGGCAGTTTGAATGAGTCGTTTTCGCATGGGTGGAGGAGCTTTGGACAGGACGGACAACATGTCCCAATGTTTGGCTAAACGAGGTGGCATTCCTTTCCTTTTCTTTCCTTTGGAGGTAGAAGAGGAATGTCTTTTTTGGGGTGACATCTTTCTCGGTTGGTTCGTTGGTTCCGTGGCACACAGCAAAAAATACACTAACGTCAATGACTTGTCACACGGTCTTTTATCCTTTTTTGGGGACTATCGCTTCGTAATAAAGGTGACAATGTGTTTTCCAAAATCGCCAAGGAATCCTCTTTGGTGCCTCCTCTTTTTATTTGGACGAGTGTGTCTTTTCTGGAGGTGACGTCTATGTTTGACTAAGTGTTTTTTTGGATGACGTGACTATCTTTTTCTTTTACCTTTTCCTTTTTGGACCGAAGAAGGAACACGATGGTAACGGTGTGCACTTCTTGGAGGGGCCATCTTTGGGTGTTCAGCAGCACAACAACACTAAACCTATCTTTTGCCTCAGGTCTTTTTCATACTGGAATGCGTTGCCACTGATTGTCTTTACGTCGTATCATCTTGATGACAGGCAACACACGTCGTGGAGGAGTTCGCAACGGACTAAATCGGGACAGTTTTTGCTTGGACAAATCCAGTAAACTCTGTAACACACCCATTCTCTCTTGGACTTTGATTTTGGGGTCAGGTACTTTGTGAGCAGCGACCACTGCCGCTAAAGAGGAAGAGGGTGTCACCGCTGGAGAAGAAGATTTTGGAGACGCTCTCTTGTGGGTTGAAGCTGTTTTCTGTGGACGTTTCTTTTTCTGAGGCTGTGACCTGGTCTTGACACCGATGCTCTTTTTCTTTCTCTTCTGGGTACGTTTGGGTGTGGCTTTTTTCTTGGGGACGACTTTGGGAGCATTAGGATCCCATTTTAAGAGGGAACGAATGATGACACCTCCTAGAGAACCGCTTCCTCCAGGTTTCAAAATGATTTGCTTTATGGTTTGAGTGTCAATGCGAAGATCGGCTAGCTGCGTAAAAGCGACTTTGTTTCTCTCAAAAAAAACGTTTGGTTTGATGTGGAATGTGCATGATGCCTTGCAGTAATTGACGTGCTGTCACCGTAAACCATCGTAAGACTTCTTTAAGACTTGCTTCTAAGCACGTATTTGTGGATTTTTTTTCGCGACTGATGCCGTACAAGGCACGAATCAATTTGATGGGAAGATGAGAATGAAGGGACGTCATGTTGACGATGTGTGAGACAGAGCTAAAGTGACCGAGGTTTTTATAGATTGTTTATGGGTGAATGTGGTTGTGGTTAAGTCGACGATGGGGACGTGTACACGACAGGCCCTCCGTCTTGGCACCAGTGGTGAAACAGATGGGTACGAAATCACAAATAGTCGGAAGTGGTGGGTTTTAAATCCACGAGTAAATAAGCATGTGGGGTTTGAGTAGCATCGTCGTACTCATGAGTCAGCCATGGCGTTCCTAACTGTTTGGCTAACACTTGCACTTGCGATTTATCTCTAGGGCCTTTATACAAGACCACGTAATGAGCATTGAGACTCATGGTACGATGGGCTTTACTTTGTTGAAACAAATTTTGGGTGATGTAAATGACACTGGCATTAGGATGACGCCATTTGCGCGTAAACCAGAGTTTAATTTCTTCTTCGTCTTCTCCTAACATGTCGTCAAAGATGACCAAATGGGTTTGACTAAGGTCAGACACAATCCCGTCGTCTTCGCTAGGAATGCCTTCTACAAACACGATGGAATCGCCTTGACTTTCTCGCAGAAGGCTGTACGCCGATTGCCACTCTTTGTAACACCACATGATGCGTTGAGGTGGACGATCGATCAAATGATGTTTATGTTCGATCAAACGTTTGACAAATTCGGTTTTGCCTGAACCGCTCGGTCCAGCAATGAGCATGTTAAAGGGATGTCGAAGATACAAGGCCTCCCAACTAGCACGATCTAAGTGTTCGTCGATGACTTTGAAAGTGGAGGAAGATGGAGCAGACACAGTAGAGGTAGTCATAATAGTAGCAGTGCAAGGAAAATGTCAGTTTTGACACGAAGACAGAGAAGACAAGAGTTTTTATACTTTTTTCAGGATACGTTTATTGTCATCTTTAAATGTGAACAACGCGAAAGACAAAAATACATAAAAACCAAATGGCTAAGTACATGAATAAAAGACACATCAAAATGATCATAGTGGAATATAAAGAAGTCTCTGTACAACATTTGTGGTGATCAAGAGGTGAAATCGTAGGGGCAGTGTATAATGTTCTTAGAGTCTCTACACTCGTTGGTACAGTCACACAGGGGTCCTCCCGGAATGGCCTTTCGGGGATGTTAATGACTGTCCTGTCCTGTCCTGAAGGGAGTGGTTCTTCTTCTGGTACTGTCACTAACACAAGTTTAAAAGTTACTTTTTTCACGGAACGTTTTAGTTGTTTAGGATTACAAATATTTTGCATAGTGTGCCACTTCTTTAATCCAAACTTCGAAGCCCCAACTTTTCCAGTCACGTACATCTTTCCAGTGAGGGTGTAAGTCACAAGCTACACACACATCGTCATACACATCTTCAGTACCTAAAAGTTCACGAATCTTTTTTTTTTCCGCAGAGGTAGAGAAGTATCGAGATGAAAGCGCAAAGCTTTGAGCAGAATGAGTCTCTCGTGTACATTTAATGGGACCACTTTCATGCTTTTTGGAATGGTAGGTACTGTTCGTAAAGTGTCCACAAAGAATCAGCTGGTAAACGAAATCCCAGAAAGCAAGTCACTAAGACACACACAACACGTCGACCCCAATTCAATGGACACAGTTTTCGTAATAGGTGTTGGTAATCCTCCACTGTTTGAATAGTGTCATTGATTTCCTTCCACGGAATCTGTAGTATCACGAATGATAAAGGTCGTGGCATAGTAGTCTGTTTTTATACCTCTTTTCTCTTACCTCAAACACTTCTCCTAGAGCGAAAGTAATGAACGTAGTGCGTAATTTCTGACCACTGCCATTCCAGGAAACGGTCAAGAATGTCAATAAAATCTTCAAATGTAGATGGTCTAAAGCGAAATAGTAGGAAGAACGCACCCTTGATCCAGAGAAATCGGACTTGTTTGTTGACTTTTGTCAATTTCCTCTTGTGAATTTCTCGACACAAAAGTTCTACAGTCACTAATTGAGATTTGGCTCTGGCAAGTCCCTGCCAAATGTCCTTGTAGATCTTCTCTTGCAATTCGTTTGGTAATCTTTGAAGATTATTTTCTACATGGGGTTTAAATACTTGTCTAGGGGTTGTCCAATGTTTGACTCCTAGCCAAGGAGCTGGTTTCTTAAACGACATGGTAGGCCCACTTCAATGACGAGGTCCCACTAAAGGTAGGTAGTGAGAATCTGGAGACCATCGAGCATGTTCCAGGTAAGCGGAATCTTTCTGTTCCCACTCGTGAAGTGACACACCGCAGCTGAAGCACTTGACTTTATCCCCTTCGCCCAAGTAGATAAATCCAGCTCTAGCTAATTCTTCAGGGGTAGGTCCTCCCAGATATTTTGGCCATTTTCTTCGGAAGGTTTGGATCCGACTTTCATAGTCACAGTATTCAGGCAAAAGCACAGGGAACGAATACTCGTCTTTCACAGGTTCATTTCGATGAGGGTACGGTGAAATATGTAGGAGTTTGCTCAGTTTTACATGACATCCGTAGGGTGGTAGGCGCATGGTTTCATAAGGATGACATCCACCATGAAAACCAGTAAAGTGAAAAGGTGTACGATAACGAGTGTCATCGCTGTCGCATCCATCAGGTTTGACACGCACAGCATCACTTTCCTTGGTAGGTACAGTCGTAGCAAAATTTCCATGATGTGGTACTGAATCGCTAAGGTCATCGCAAGGCACAGCATCGTACTCGAGTTTGCTCTTGCTTGATACTTGCTGTTTGAAAGAATTCATCTTTCTCGCTTGGCAATGGTAGTGACAATAAACTATCGGTCTTGAATGTGGTCCTTTTTTATAGGCTTGCCAATATCAGTGTGACCGTACCGTAAAGTGAAGTGGTTGGGAAACCGTACTCGCTTCTGGTACACAATTTGATAGACTTTTTCCAAGGGTCGGCTGACGATTTGGTGTGTGGGTAAACGTACAATCTTGTGCGGTTCGTGGGTAGTCACTTTAAAATTTCCATCCTGTCCAGACTGCAAGGCTTCTTTCAAGACACCAAAGTTCACCACTCGACTGGTGCGATAATTGAGAGTCAATCCTTTCACTTTACACTCCGTGTGCACTTCTCCTTGAGGGTTACGGTATTCGTAGCCGTAATTTTTGGGACCGCCATTTGCAAAACTTAGAATCTTGTCGTCTGGATGCTCGTCCGTCCAGGCTCCTGAACGGTCACCTTCGATGACATGGCGAGGTTGACCCAGGCGATCGATGTAGATGCAACTGTCCGTGTCAAAATACAGCACACAATCTCCGAACAGTTCTAAAGCTTCGTACAGTTTTAAGCGAGCATGGGCTGTCACGTAAGCCGCAATGATGACATTTCCAAATTCGTCGGCTTCTACAAAATCCAGTTCTTCTTCGTAATTGACTAAGATCAAGTCCTCACGAACGACGTCCACGTGTTTCATGTATTTGGTCTTGTCGTGAATCATCTGGAAGTAGCGGGAAGGTTCTGTCAAATACTCCGTCTTGGGTAAACACGGTCATTGTGCGATTTTACCCCACAAGCAATTTAACATCACTTTGGGAAACGATCGCCTTCCTTCGTTTTTCTCGATGTGGTCTAAAGTGATGCCTTCCTGCTCCCAGTATTTGTCTTTGAATTTTTTTTGGTCTTCGGAAGTGTGGCAACAGGAAGGATAGCCGCTGGCTTCTTGTTTCAGTTTCAAAAAGGCATTCACGTAGTCTGCGAAAATGCCTTTCTGAGTCTCGTCGGCCTTGTGGTATTTTTCTCACTTGGGAAAGTGGTAAATTTCGTACACTTCTAACAGTTGGTATCCCAAGTCCAGAGCTTTGAACAGTTCCACGCTGACCCACGTTCCTGTCAAGGCGCGTTCTTCCTGAGTGTGCTGACAAGGTCGGTGTTGGTTGCACGTTTCGGCACAAGTACGGCACAAGGGAAACATCAGTTTTCCTTGGCTATGGTGAGGTAAAACGGGATGGTACAAGTACGTGGGAGGCAAGACTTTACACTTGATCAATCCTTCGTATTGGCGAATCCGTCAGCAATTGCGGTTGCACTGCAGGAAAGTGACAATATCTGCACACGTACGGATACAGAGAACACACGTCCAAGTATTTGATTTCTTCTCCTTTCTCCTCGTCGGCTTTGTACAGCAAACAGGTGGCATTCGTCCGTCCTCCGTACAAACTGTCCCTTGGGTTCAATGGGTCCACCAGCTTGTAACTTTCCACGATGCGCTTAAACTCGGGATCGGTTTTCAAACGGTGATCGTACTCATGTTCCCACATTTCTACCACTCGGTATCCTTGCTCTTCTAACTTCGAGCGTCGCTGACAAGTGATCTGGTACAAGTCTTCCATGGTTCGTTATAAAAACTGATTTGTCGTCTTACGTTCAAGGTAGCAGATGGGACATCCGTGAAATAAGCACCCATTAAACTCGTTCGATAGTATATATGTGTATGTTTTATGCATTCTCATTCGTTGGTGTAGATAGTATATGTGTGTGTATTTTATGCGTTCTCGTTCGTTTGTTTTGATAGTAAGTATGGTGTGTTTATACGTTCGCTTCCGTTTGTGTGGATAGTAAATATTGTATGTTTTTTCTTCTCTTCCCGTTTGTGTGGGTAGTAGATATGGGTGTGTTTTTCCTTCTCTTCCCGTTTGTGTGGATAGTAGATATGGGTGTGTTTTTTCTTCTCTTCCCGTTTGTGTGGATAGTAGATATGGGTGTGTGTTTTCTTCTCTTCCCGTATGTGTGGATAGTAGATATGGGTGTGTTTTTTCTTCTCTTCCCGTTTGTGTGGATAGTATATATGGTATGTTTATGCGTTCGCGTCCGTTTGTGTGATAGTAAGTATGGTGTGTTTATGCGTTCGCGACAAAGACCCTTTTCAGGGCCACTCCACTGCCTCGAAAAGATATTTATTCTTTCTTGCCTAAAATTTTTTTTATTCGATTGTATAATTTATATTTAACTCCCCAAAACATTATTCTCTTACCTAAAAATTTTGTTAGTCGATTTTATAATTTGTGTATGATAGATTGATGTTCATCAATCTATGGAAAAAAAGAGAATATATAAAACATACTATACTATACTATTCACTGACACGAACGCGAATGATTCAAACTTTGTATAGAAATGACACAGGTGGCATGTCGTCACGGTATTTGCTATACACAAACACGAATGCGAATGATTCGTGTTTGTATATAGAAATGACACAGGTGGCATGACGTCACGGTCCTTGCTACATTGTTGCAACTTTCCAGTACCGTGACGTCACCCTACCTGTGCCATTCCTCTTGTCGTTATACAAAATTCCCATTGAGGCTATACTACCCCAGGGTGTGCTAGTCGCTATACAAAATTCCCATTGAGGCTATACTACCCCAAGGTGTGCTAGTCGCTATACAAAATTCCCATTGTCCGTAGACAGACCCAGGGTGATTTTTTTGTCGGTATAAATCTTGTCCGTAAACGTGCCCAGGGGGTCTGTAATGTATTTTCCCATTGTCCGTAAACGTACCCAGGGTGATTTTTTTTTGTCCGTATAAATCGTGTCTGTAAACGTGCCCAGGGGGTGTCTGTAATGCTAATTCCCATTGTCCGAAAACAGCCCCACATTACTACTGTCACCCCTGTTCCATTTCCCTTGTCGCTAAACAGTCCCAATATTTTTGTCGCTGTACAGTCCCAATATTCCCCATGTTAAATTCCCCTTGTCGCCACAGTACACCCCCCCATTTTAACACGGAAGTCACATTGTCGCTATACTATCCCACATTACTACTGACCTTCCTGTATGGAAATCTTTTTCTTGCTTTCTTCTATAACTTGATGGTAGATTGCTCAATTAACCAATCTTTCTGCTTATTTAAGTTTGCTTTCATTTTGTGATATTTTATTTTTTCCAACATTTAATTCATCTTTATGTAAGCAACTGGACTTTCATGATCGTCTTAAAAATGTTTTATGTACTGGTCTTTGTTGGTTATTACTAATGATAACTCTTCCTGACATGACTTTTCAATGCTTTATCTGATTGCATACTAAAAATAAATAGACTGAAAGTTCCTGAAGTCACAAATACAAGAACTTATTGGTGTTTGTCAGCTGATTATAAATTTGTCTATTTTTCAACATTAAATACATAATTTACTCCTTTTTAGTAATAACCCCGGGTAGCCGTGTGGCCCTTACAGATCGATGACATCTCACCTCTGTCCGCGTGGGTTCGAGCCTAGGACTCGGCCAATGTGGGTATGTGAGAAAGCATGGCAGTAGCTGCCCATTGGTGGTTCTTCCCGGGATTTTCCCGGGTTCTTCCTGCACCAGTTCATCTGGCCGCCACGTGAAATCTATCATGTGCTGGAAAATGGCGTTATGCCCACTACAACAACAACAACCTTCTTAGTATTGCACTGTTTTCATCTGTTGCTATAGGGTTTGAGGCCACTTATCTCAATATTACGATAATTGAATGTAATACAAATCTGCATCGTTTCTAAAGCACTGTGGGATATCTTTTTATAACTGATAAATCCAACAATTTAATGTTCCTGCATGTTATTTTGTAATACAAGTAGCTCTGATCATACGTTTATCCCATCAATATTTGTAAACAAATGCACGTTATCTTTTGATACTGAGATTGTTGCTTTTATGTTAACGGGAATAACTGTTTCATCTCTTTCAAAAATGTTGAGCTTATCACAATATAGCTTTATGCCATTATGTGCGTTGTGCAAAACATTTCAATTACTTGTATTGTCCTTTTGTTTTGCTGTACCGTTCATTGAGTTAGCTCAGATGAGTGGTAGGGTAGATAAACAAATGCCCTAGGGAATCGTACTAATTTGTAATTTGCAAGTGGTCCAGCTCTGAAATATTATAATCCATGGCCTTTATGGTAGCTTTAATTTTAATTTAAGTGCTCCAGAAATGTTTCTGCACCCTATAGGAGATGGTAAGCATCTTTAAATTTGCATATCGTCCAGCACTGAAATATCGATATGGTCCAGATCTAAGTAATTACCACGATGGTCCAGCTGTGATACAACTATGATCCCCGAACCTTGGGATATTTCGGTTGTTTTTTTTTTTTTCTTTTTTTCCTTTTTTTTTGGGGGGGGGGTGTTTTAGTTTTTTTGTGGGGGCGGGGGCTGTTAAGGAGTTATTTAGATCAGAAATATTACTCTTGTCCAGGGACTTTGGAACACCTTTTTGTTTTTAAAATAGAAAATGCTCCGATATGCTCTAGTATCCTTATACGATGTGGTCATAATTTTACATTTGTAGGTGGTCCAGCACAATTTGATAGAACATGACAGTTCTCAAGTTGTCATTTATCAGTGGATCATTTTGTATTTGTATTTATTATGGGTGGACGACAGTCCATGTCAGCATGAGCGTTCTAAATTACAAGTGGTCTAGAATGGTCATTTCCTATCTACTGATCTTGACCACTCTTGATTTTTAATTTCGCTAGCGAGACTAAAACGTATGTTGGCAGCGTTTAATTTCAATAGCATGCACATACGCACGCACGCAATTAAATATTTTAGTACGGTATTCAATAATTCTAGTCAAGAAACATTCTTTTTTGATGACTGCACGCGTCTTAAAAAATCAGGCTGGGACAGTGATTAAAACTTATATCTATGTTATTCCAAGCTTCAGACCCCCTATCTCTCTCTCTCTCTCTCTCTCTCTCTCTCTCTCTCTCTCTCTCTCTCTCTCTCTCTCTCTCTCTCTCTCTCTCTCTCTCTCTCTCTCTCATCCATTCTTCATCGTATAATTTTAGAAGGAAGTAAAAGAAAAATCTAATCACATAAATAACCGTACTCGACATGATCACTTATGACGCGCTCAAATTGACATAAGGGTCTTTATCAAAATGTGAATGTCATTATATTATATGCCACGTTGCAACAGGTAAATGCCGATATGCATGTGCCTATACTCATTTAAAGGACTTCTCTCGCAAAATATTGTTCTTTTCAAATGTTAATGTTCGATATTACCCTACGAAGAGCTTTTATTGGGTCGCTGACTTCGTGATTATTGATAACGAAACCCCCTTGGTTTGACATGGCAGATAACCTGGAATTTTCTCTGTTAAATTCTACCTCTTTCTCTTGCAGCGGCTTACTTGGCAATGTTGAAAGTTCGATTGTTATTCACAAGACCGCAAAACATAAATCTTCAGTGATTTAAAGTTTAAACTACAAAAAGTTAATACTTTGTTTATCTTACATTCTTGCATTGGTGTGTCTGTATATGTTGTGTAACTGTGTATGCGAAACAGAAACAAGATTCTCGACTATTGTTAAATACATGATTATGAATAATAATAATAATAATAATAATAATAATAATAATAATGATAATAATAAATGTAAATTTATTGACTTCTTTCCCTTCTTTTTTATACTTTGTTTTTGTCACCACAAATTGTTAATTTTGCAGGCTATGTTTCTATATTAGACATTATTTTGTAATAATTGCTTTCTTTCATTTCATATATTTAAGAACTAGCGAAAAGTATCTGGAGTAAAAAGAATAGCTGGTGGCAAATAATACGACGAACCTGATAAATGTAAAATTAAACTCTTTAATCTCGTTAAGATTTACACGCACACAAAATAACAGAAAAACAACGGTAGGGTAGACATCGCTCTTAATGTAAAACTAAACCAAAAAGATTTGTAAAAAAAAAAACATCACACAATTTCTGTACGATAATTTAGCTAGTATCGAGCAGTATTCAACACAAAAGTCGGCTAATACTACAATACAACTGAAAGAAAATGAAAAGTAACAGAAAGTAACGTTATTTGCAATGTATGGATCGTTACGTTGCAAAAGAACGTCATCCTGACCCACGTACAAATATGGTACACTGTCGGTGCTTGAAACAAGTTATGGATAAGTAACATCAAACGAATACTTCTTTTCATAAATAAATGACAAAGTGGTCTCATAGCTCTAAATAAGGTTTTTTCTTCCATTGTTTCATGTTGTGAGAGGCTATTTCTCTTTAACTGTCTTCTCTCCATCTACAAGAAATGGGAAGAGGATGATTTGCTTCTGGCTTCTGTCCGTACCCATCCATTCATCTGTCCGTTCGTTCATACTTCATACTCGAAACTGATGGAAGAAATGTAACTTTCCCATTCACTTGTTGAAACACATAAACAGCTAACCTCTTTTTCATTATATCAGTTTAAATGGAAATTTAATAATTACACGTGAACACAACGTTTTGATTTATTTTTCCTCTCCCTTTTTCAACGATTTGAGTTAAGGTTCTATCCCATGAAATTGTTCCTCAGATCTATATCTTAACCACACACACACACACACACACACACACACACACACACACAACCACATACATACCTCTCTCTCGATCTCTCTCTCCCTGTGTCTGTCTGTCTGTCTGTCTGTCTGTCTGTCTCTCTCTCTCTCTCTCTCTCTCT
>JAECUM010000573.1:0-169272 GCA_016617855.1 Megalonaias nervosa
ACACAAGTGCTTTTCTTTATAAAAATTCTGGGACAAAGACATTTAGTGGAAATTTATTCTGGAATTCTAAACAGAACATTATAAATTGTGATTCAACGAGGAACTGTTGCCATCTGTACGGCGACCTCTTCTGACGTCATCGCCTTCCATATTGGAACTTCATCGAGATTCGAACCTGGATTCGATTAGAACTTTTTAGTGATAGGACTTATATTTTTCAATGCTAGGATTAATTTTTGGATTATATTCACCAACCATAAGTCCTATTTCATATTTTTGCTTTGTTTTCTAGGGAAATAAATTATTTTGTTAAAATTTACAAAGCTTGTTGGCTTCACTCTTTTCTTTTGTTACTTTTGTACGAGCCTACACGTAACATACAATATTCATTGCAAGGTGAAATGTGAGTCTGTACTGACTGACTTTGGCTGTTGGAAGTGTCAGGGCAATGAGGGAAAACTTGTATGGGAAATGTGTGAGCTAATTTGTAACAATGTTCATTACAGAGGTGACTTTCTTGAACAGCAAGTGTAGCTTTTAAATAGACATTTGCATGACTAGGCAGTTATCGCAGCACTTGGTATCCATAATTCAATAATTCCATAGTGAGACTAAAGTTTAGTATGTTATTGCTACCATGTGAATATCTGCATTTATTCCTTGAAGCTACATTGTTATTTACAGGCATTGCAGAAGCACTCTTCTATATATATTAAGGAAGAAACAGTTCACAGATGCATCAATTGATTTCTTCAGTTTGATACATCAGTACAAAATGTGGAGAATTGTTCCAACAAAGATACTTTCTGAATAAAAGTAAATTTTCTAGAAGTTACTGCTAATCTTCAGTGGCCACAAATAATTTTTCATCATTTGTATCTTTTTTCTTTAAAATGAGAATTCATCAGAGTGAGTAATCATAGCAGTTGTGTATTTGCAGGAAGTACAGTGTGGTGGATTTTTTTTTATAGGTATTTCTGTTCCACATGTAAACCCACTAGATAGGATAATCATTATTTTCCTTTTTATGGTATTCCTTCCTTCAAGTTGTGCCGTTATGTATCATATTATAGGTTGTGTATCATGATAAGTATCGATACATGGCACAGGTTTCACTCCTTTATTTAGATGAACAAAGAACAAAACACCAATAGAAAGTTAGCATTTCTGATTGTTAATTTTCAGGTGTGAAGAGACAAGGGGAGGTAACTGAAGGAACCTTTGCTGCCCAGTCTCTTAGTGAGGAAGAGAAGGAAGTTAAAGAATTTCTAAAGAATTCAGTAGAGAACTCTGGACTCATCAGCCTGATGTTAATCTTTGTGTCACACCTAGCCAAAAGGAGCCATAGGAAATGGTAATATTGCTTGAGTTACTATGTCTTTGGCAAAGTGGTTGCATTGTTATTAGTTTATATTTTACATGAATAGTATTTAAACTGTACTTTTTGTGCCCAGTCAGTTATTCTCAGAGTGCACCATTCTAATTGGCATTATACTGTTATTAGCTGAATACAATATTAATAGATGATATTGGATTTAGTTTTTAGTTATTTAATTTTTTTGTGGGTGGGTTTAGGGAGACGATAGAAAGAGGGGCTGGGTACAGAGCACATCTCAAAGGAAGGATCTAATACAGGGTTTGTACTGTAAATAAAGGTCATTGAAAGTCATTGAGAAATGAACACCTCGATTGAAGACTTTGAAAGTCATTGATTTTTCACCTAGGTTATTGAAAGTCATTGAATTTTAGAGATTTTGCTTAAAAAATAAAAAGCGATTGAAAATTTTACTTTCGAGTCATTTATTTTACTGGAAGTATGGTTTAATTTCCTGCCATGTGCTAGCAATTCCACTATTATCGTAATCCACATGAAGTAATTGGAAATGATGCATAGCGCCCTTTTGACATGATGTCATTAATACTCTTTGGCTTTATTAAGTTTAATTGTCACATTGGGTCCTGGACAAGACCTTCTGTCGTAGTTTGAACCATATATCAAGAAAGTTTTACAAATGCATGTTTAAAATACAGGCTGCCTAGACAATCCAAAAGGGCTTAATCCCAGGACGGATGATTCAGTTTGGCATATGGTCCTATATGGTAATTTATTTTAAAGCTATGAATTATATCAAATTATTGGAGCTATAAAAGTGCTAAAAGTGAGAATTTTAGCTGATGCAACTTGACTGAAATTGAGCTTTGAATTGAGTGAGTCATGCATGTAATCTGAACTGAAACTGACGTCATTTGGAAAGCTCAAAAACATGTTACACTGCAGATGTATGTCAATTTTTTTACCAATCTCAGCGCACCATATAACAAATTCATAACTTTTCAAACACTAGATATGTAATTTTGATAGGTCTGATCACCAGCGTACGACATGTAAACTTCTGGACTATTCATCTGGCGACTGTTAGCACCAGTCTATGGACTTAAAAACACAGATTAACTCCATATTCTTTAGGAGTGTTTTAAAGTATTGTCTGGATATTTTTTACTACTCAGTCTACAGGTACAAGAATGAGTGCAATTGAAACAATTAATAGTAACACAGATTTATATTCTTTGATTCTCCTGGATTATTTTTCTTTCTCAGAGTAAATCAGTACAAGGTGAATTCTAATGTACAATCAGGGACGATTTGCCACAAAATTGACCTAGATAGGAAAAACATGGGGATATATGTTTTCACTGGCTTCTTAATTCACTTAAAGAAATGTAGGGATATCACACATATATTTAATTTAGGATACTATAAAAGAGTTTATATTTTTGACACGTTTGCAAATTCACCAAATCTGGAAAATTGTAACTACATGCTGTTTTTAGATTTCAATTTTTAATCAGCTTTTGACGTAATATCTTAAGGTTTATGACTTTATGAGTGGAAAACAAAACAAAACAAATATGTGAATAATGAGGGTGAATCCCAAAAAGTTAACAATTCTTCGTAAGATTGCATCCTAGATACGTTTGTAAATGACATGACTAACTAAGCTAGGAGAAACATTTTTTAATACTATTATTACAGTATCACTATACTGATTTAGCTATTCATTTCTGATTATCTGAGTACCTTTATAGAAGTGTGCTGATATTATATTGTCCATATGTGTGTGTGTAATGTCATTTAAGTCTTTCACCATTAAAGCAAAGACACATGAAACTTGAGCCAGTGATGGTCCTATGGATGTAGATTGTGCCAGCGTATTTTGAATTTTGATCCACTACTGGGGGATTTGATGTGGGGTTTTGGAGTGATTTTGCATAAATTTCAATGAAGTCTAATGTTGTATCTCACACATATCTAAGAATTGACTTGTGTGATCATTGACCCAAGTGTCAGCAAATTTCAAAGTTTGACCTCTACGTCATATCCTGTAGTCTTCCCCCAATACTCCAGGAATTTATCTCCAGGTCACAAAATGGAAACTTAGAGATATCCATCAATTACGCATATATACACTGTCAGGGCATGAAAAGATGAAGTTACACATGCAACTGTATTGACCCTGGGGTCCATCTATTGTAGGGATTTAGCCCATGGACTATAGCTTGGGATGTTAGGTGACCATAGCTTGGGATGTTAGGGTCCCTAGCTTATAACCATCAACAGCCTTACTGGGTATGATGGGACAAATGCAAAATGCTCAACTAACATTAACTCGTTGGGAAGCTTTTACCCTAAGGATCTACCCATGAGGCTCGAACTTGGATATAAGATTTGAATGCCAAAGCATGGGGATAAATGTTTTTCAAACCCAGAATTCTGCCAATAAAAAGTGTTTTCTCAAGGCTGGTGTCTCCCATTACAGGTTAGAACACTTACTGATAATGAATGCATTAAAAATGAGGTCTTCCAAGGCAGGTGGACTTTTATGGCAGTGGATACGTCAATGCATGGAACCAGATGAGACACTGTATTCCATAGAACTAGATGAGAAACTCTTTTCCATGGAACCAGGAGAGACTCTGTTTTCCAAAGAACCAGATGAGACATTGTATTCCATGGAACACTTGTTTTTCTAAGCCTGTAATAATCTTGCTATGGAAGTCATTATTAGTGTGTGACTTCTCATTCTATCCCCAAAGGGTTTATTGGAAAAGGCATCAGAAAATTTTGGCAAATTGTGTTTTAACATTACAAGGATTTTAAAAATTGGACTGGATTAAGATGGTGATTTAATCTTATTTGGTTATTTCAGGCCAGTAGGACTCGCAGATATATACATTAAAGTGTACATGCGTGTTAGAAAGCACATTTCATTCCCACAGTTTATGAGGTACGTACATCTTTTTATGCACATGTGTATCCACATAAAAAGATACTGAAAATGTTGTATAATACGTGTGTGTGTGTGTGCGTGTGTGTGTGCATACATGCGTGTGCACACGTGCGTGTGTGTTATAACTCCATTTGAAACTCTGGTATCAGGTTGTGTAATTCATTGCAACTTTGGTAATACCAATGATTGGGTTGAAATTTCTTCAAATCTGAGATCCCATACTCTTCAAAACTGCCACTAAACTCCTTAATTTAAAGAAGTCAACTTGGATATGTATTGACATAAATATATCATCTTGTCACGGACAGTGTTAAAGCCATTTTAAATGTGAAGGCCATTTTAACATGAAAGCCATTCTAATGTGAAGGCCATTTTAATGTGAAAACCATTCTAATATGAAGGCCATATTAATGCGAAAGCCATTCTAATGTGAACTCATTTTAATCCGAAAACCTTTCTAATGTGAAGGCCATTTTTAAAGCAGGAGTAATCCAAGTAGTCACATCAACACATACAGTTGATTACTTCTCATTCAAGATGAAAATGTTTGTACTTCCATTCATCCTGCACATGTAGGGTTGAAGGGTAAAGTCTAAAGTTACAAGTCTACGCTAAACCTTGTCTACACTAGCATAAGATGTAAATCTCCATAATGAACCCCTTTTAAGGTAAACCAAATAATTGGACATGACATGTCAGAGTTTTTATGATTTCAAACTTGGTGACTACTTGGTCAGTTCTAGCACCTATATTGTCTAGTATTTATAAATCTGTGTCTATTTTAATATTCCTAAGAAGAATAGAACTTTGGAGAAATTATGAGAATTAATTCATATATTTTTATTCATAAACTTTATATTGATAAAAAAATGAACATATTTTCATCTTGTCCATTGACCAGCCAATACAAGGGTATCATTATTAAATCTTTTAATAATGATAATAATAACAAGATTGTGGTAATAACAATTCTAATGACAATACTATGGTTTCATTTATTTTTGTGGTTATCAGTTTCTGTGGTTTTGTAAATAATGACATTTTTGCAGGTGCTTAAATACATGGATTTGCCCCTGTCAGAGTTTGCATGTTGATAGCATACATGCCAACCATAATGATCTTGGCATAATCATTATGCTTTTTTTTCACCAAATTACGTTTTCTGCTAGACTGTACATGGTACATTAAAAAGCAAAATAAAAATAAAGCAATAAAAAGTTGTTTTTGTCATTTTTATTATCATCTCTCTAATTTCAGTCATAAATGTGAGAATATTCTTTAAAAGGTGGCTATTGCGTAAGAATAGCTTAATAATGATGTCCTTATTTGCTATTTACAGCAATGGTGTATATGATCATTTCCAGAAAACAGACAGGTTTCTTCAAATGTGAACTTTGCCCCACATATTAATTTTATTGATAAGCTAGTTAGTTAATGAACAAGTCTAAACTTTTAAAGTAAATGGTGCCAGATGTTTTGTGAAACGTGTTACGGTATGAATTGTGGATGTTATATGATGGAAAATTTTATAGCCGATGAATCTTATCAAACTTCAAAATATGTCAGATCAGAAAAAAGGACAAATCATCACTGCTTTACAAACTTTACAAGAAGAATATGAATAATGTAATACAGCACTCTGAGCACCTGACCATGATCATTGCCAAATTCCAGTTCACGATTATTCAGCGAAAGTTACACATGTAGAATATTTGAAGTGAGTACTAAATATAGATAATTTTTGAGTATATTTGGTGTTTATATTCTGGTTCTAATCCATATGGATTTTGCCCTTTCTGACAAGAATTTTGACCAGCTGCAGAACCAGGTTAGTAGTAAAAATATATCTTACGTGCTGTAATTCTGGCATGTAATCTATAGAGTATACTTTCTGCACCCATATTGCACTTTTTTGCCACTTATAATAGCAATAATTATGCTTATACCTCTTGGGGGTGTTGGCATGTATGTGATAGGTTTTTTATTTTGTGGATTAACCTCTTCAAAAATATACGCGAAGTGAAGAATATAAAGCAAGAAAATTATACTGACAAGAAATGACGCTGGCTTTAATGTTTAATGTTTAAAATCCTGTTACTATCAATCCCTATCAGCATTTTTATCTGAATGCCCAACATTCAACAGAGATGATGCAGCCAGAGAACACCAAGCCAAGCGGTAACTGAAACATATCAATATGATCTTTTACTTAAACCACTGTTCGTAAAGTCGCACCATCTGTACATTTCGACGATGATGCTAATGTGGATAACGTTATCATACTGTATGTGAACTAAACACATGACCAACTGCCGCTTGCTTATTGTAATCAGCAGGCTTTGGCTATCTTTGATGTTTAGTGAAGGAAAGTGGCTCCAAAAAATGTTTGAGAGATCCTAATTATCCATGTCTTTGAGAAAACTAGACCTGTGTAATTTTGCAGTTCTGGGAGTATGTGACAAATGTTGGTGTGTACTGTAAGGCTGGATGAACACAATGTTTAATTAGTGGGTTTGTCCCTAAAAATCTGAAGTGTAAGCTTTATTACTGTTCTTTAATAGTGTATATTTATAGTGTTTAATAAGCACTACAGTTGAACCCACTTATCTCGACCTCGGTTACCTTGCCAACCCTATTAAGTCGACGTTTTTGAAGTGGAACCGCCAAATTCTCTCTTTGTCTTAGCATTTTCTCATCGGTTATGTCGATTCTTTTATGTCGCCGAACCCTAATATCTCGAGCACAAAAGAGGGCCAAATTTGCCACTTAACGTCGGTTATCTCGATCCCCATGACCAATCGCCGGCGATTTTTTTCCCTTATTGGTGACAAAAATGTCCCATCTGGCGACAGACTTTTTGGTTATTTAATTTGTACAAACAATCATGGCTTTCGACTGGATAAATAAAAGGGAGAACGGAAGGAAGCCACAAACTTGACTAAGCAATGCATTGGAATCAATCAGTACACAAATGATCCTTTGTTTGTATCGACAACCCCATCTTAGCAGTGCATTGTTACATCATAATCTGCTTATGCTGATATATGGCTGAGTACTGTATGCATTAACAGTCAATTATGCTACCGTACTATACCTACAACTGACCGACTTCTGAAGACGCGAATAGAACAGATAAAATTAATGGAATGGCTAATCCTTCTGTTTGTTGGTTGTTACAGACACTTAAACTCCGCAAGAAGAAATAGCAAACAACAAATAAATAAGTTTTGCATAATTAAAAATAATTATTTATTTCTCAAAATACAGGAGTGAAAGAATCCCTATATTGGGTGTTAACTTATGCTACAGTAATATATACGGTCCAATATTGCCAGGTGTTGACTCGTGTAAGTTTCTTTCGTGGGAATGGAGATCCTATTTTGCAAGAACACGGTCTTTTGATTTTTTAATTTACTTCTTGTGATTGGTTACGTTTATGCTAGCTTATGACTTACCAATAAAATGATCGTACTTGGTTAACTGCGCATGTGCTGAGTTCACGTAGCACGTGATCACGGTCCGTATGGTCGTTCACTCCAATGACAGTTCACTCACTCTTGTTGATCATGTCTGAAGGATAACATGCTGTAGCTATTCTGTTTATTTTTTCCCTTCTAAAAATGTTTGGAGGTGTTAAGAGAAAACTGGACAATCAGTCAATAGAGAAAAAGTATGAAATCATACTGCAAGGCAAAAAGCAACAAAGCATTTTAGACTTTGTAAAGAAACCATAGTAACCGTGTGTACGATACTTTTCAGAGCTGTCAGAGTGAAATGACTCGCGAATTTAATTTTGACACTGGTTAGCTTTTTGTAAAAACGAACTACACCCTGCACGTTTTTTTTGTGATTTTGTGAGCGATCTTTGTGTTTGCAATGTTGGAGAATATAATAAAGGTTTGTATCGAGAATCGATGGTGGTTTGTATTGTATACTGGTAAATCTCTGCTGTTAGTTGGTGCACATATGCCTTTTGTTGTTAGCAAACATGTATGTACATTTTTATAGCATGCCGATCGCTTCATCAAACAAATCGCGGCAATGCAAAAAACATCCAAAAACACGTTCATGTACATTCTTATTTGTTAACGCACATCATGTACATAATGAAATTTCAAGCACATGTTAATATATTGTCGCCATATTGGTTTTCGTTTATCTCGATCATCGGTTATCTCGATGCTTTTTGGCAAACCCCTAGGCCGGCGACATAACCGGGTTCGACTGTATTTTGTAATTAGTGTATATTCAAGGCATTTATTTAGTACTTGTGTTCAAACGATATTTTAGTATTTTTCAGTCTAGTTGTTCCTTTGGATTAAAATGTGTGGATTAAATGAGATGTGCTTGGTGGGAGTTGGGTTTAAATTTTAGTAGCAAAGTTTGATACATGTAAATAGAAGCATACATGTTTGCATTTATTTATGTTTTATGTAGATTAGCCATTCAGATTATCATGGAATTGAAGAAAATAAAGGGGAAATTTGGCATTACTGTATTTTGCAGTATTTTTGACAGCAGTTTCACTTGAATGAAGGATTACTTTCAATAAGTACTCAGTCAAATTATTCTTTCTTTTATTTTCAGTAATAAAAATGTACTTAAATTATGTTATTTCTGTCTTTTCTTACTGATCTAAGGCAGTGGGTAGAAAAGATGACTTCCAGTTACTGTATGCATACATGTGAACTGAAACAATATGCACTGCTTTATAATTATTTTTGTCAAAATGTATTAAAATAAAACATTTATTTATGCTTAATATTTTATTACAGTAATGAAGTTGAATTATCAAATAACTGACATTACCAGTGAAAAACTGGTAAGGTGGGAAGGGGCTCTTTGCATTACATTTGGCTCATTTTTTCATTGGGTCATCAATTTCATGGTTTGGAGCAACCACAAATCCACAAAAAGCAGTGCATCATGACAATTGGTGAAAACTACTCGTGACAAATGATTTATTTTTTTAACTTGCATTTCCATTATGTAATGTATTGCTAGTATTCTTTGCACTAGTTTATTTACAAAATATATTTTATCTTAAGTGCCACATTACATAAAATTATATGGAAGGTGTGGTGTTCTAACAGGTCATCTTATTTAGAAATATTCTTCAACGACTTGAACTAAATAAAATAACTCTGTTGCAGCTCTGGTAAAGAAACCCTTACAATTTTTGCAAATGCTCCCAATATGATATGGATAGAAAGGGAATAAAAGAAAAAATACAGAATGGATGCTGCATTTAAACAGTGATTGCAGAAAAATCAAATAATTAGGGTTCAAACAGATATAAAAAGTGCTTGAATTTTCAACTGCTGCATGAAAAGTGCTATTTTTTCAAATCCTCTTGAAAAGTACCTTTTTTAAATGTCAGTAAGGAAAAAGTGCTTAAAAAGTGATCTTCAAAATGAGCAGAAATGCTTATAAAGTACTTGAAGTTTTAAGACAATAAAAGAAAAAAATTGTAAAATAAGAGACCTCAGTGGACAAATTGCAGAAAATATCTGATCTACTATATGCCTTTTGCTTCTGTGGTTTGGACAGTAATTGAAGAAAGGGAGATTACTCAATATTTCCACGTAGCAGCTTTGTGGGAATGGCAATATGGCAGCTTTCTCTTTCTTAACCTCACATCTCTTGGCCTTTTTGAAGAAAAGGATATGATGGAATTCAAAGGTGACTGATTTCTACATGAAAATGCTGCCAGGGAAGTGTGTTTTTGATCATGAATGGATAGACTACTATAAGTTGATTCAGGAGACCCAGGACAGACATAAAGCTTTGTATTCTATGTGTAACACAGTTATAGATATGCAAGCAGTGGGTGAGATTTCCCTTCATTCATACCGTAAGTGTGCAAAATGCCAGAAAATTTAAGCATCAGTGCCAGCAGTGAGTTTATATTATTTTGAAATTAAAGCAGACATAACCAAGACATGTGCCAGAGACACTGACATATCTAAGCCAGAGTCACATTCCGATAAAGTAATGATGGTATTAATGTTCCAGATTGGAACTTAAGAGAAATTAAGTAGATTGGAAGAACTTGTAAATGAACTTTTTGCTAGCTGGATTTTTTATTTATTGTACCTATGTTTGTGAACTTTATTGGGAGAGGAAAATGCAGTTACATGAGCAACAAGTCAGTCTGAAGGTTGTTCCAAATGCAGATATCTGTGATGAGTTCAGATACAAGATTCCTTGAAATCAAAATAAAGTCCCAGAAAAGCGCTTGAAAAGTCCTTGAATTGTGTCATATTTTACCTTTGTGTAATTATTTAATAATGAGAACATCATTGATAATCATTATTTGTTTATTGATGATGAGCAATTGTTTTTCAGTGAAGAAGACACAGAAGGTACATATCAAGACATGGGAAAGGTAAACTATGCAAAAAAAATTTTTACTGATGTAAATATCTTTCTGTTGAATTAAGTTTGCATGGACATTACAAGGGAATGATCTCCAAAATGTCCTCTTATGGGTGGAAGAAGTCATCAGCCATTTTTATTTTTACTGATATTTTGGGGAAAATAATGCCAATGTCACTTAAACATATTTATTTCATTCCGGTATACTGTCGGAAGTGGGTCATATAGTTTTATTCTTGTGTTGTTTGCAGTCTGTATCCTGGTTTTCATTTCCCCTTAATAATTTCAGAAATTCTGGATTGATTAGGATTGACTTTAGTGGAAAGACTTTTATGCCATATTTTCTTACAACGTTTTGAATTTCACCAACAGAACTTAAGTCTGGACTTAACATAAATAGAATTCAGCAATTGGATTGGCTGAAATTTGAGTCTGGTTTAAATTGACCAGTCAGATATCTCAAGTCTTGACTTCACCTCATTTCAGCAATCTGATTGGCTGAAATTTGAGTGATTTAAAATTGATCAATCAGATGTCTTAAGTCTATACTTTACCTCAAGAATCGTGGTGGTGAAATTTGGAGCATATGGTGCCTTCGCAGTAGCTTAGTTTTTTGCTATTTTTCCCTAAAATTGTATAGGTGGATTGATCTTGGTTTAGATAATGGCATCCAAAGGTCTTTGTCATCAGGGCCATAATTGCAGGGTTCAGTCTAGGCTGTGTTTTTGTTCCAGTAGAGCAATACAATTTTCAACAATCCTTTCAGATGTGCAAGACACATCCACTTGGCGAGGTGTCAGAATCATTAGTGATATGCATTACATAGATAAGCAATTTACTTACAGAGACTGGTTGTTTAACCAGACTGGTTACACTACCTTATATCAGTAAATTCATATCAACTTTGTAATAATGATAACCATTCACACTACATGCAAACAGACATCTCCACGAGAGGTGATTGATAAACTTCTTGACAATTTTTTAAGTAAAATTGATCAATTTGAAAAGTTTGCAAATTAATAAACTAAAGTGATAATATCTGATTAAAACTCCCCGTCTTTTCACCCAGTCCACCATCTGAACAAAATAAAATGAACATTTGGAAGGAAATTTGAGTGATAATAGTACATGGTTCTTCTCTTCATACAACTACAATAATAACTTCATCAAAATTTGTATCCTTGACATTTTCAGGATAAAAATAGTAGTAATAATTTTAAAATTATCACACTGCAGATATACATGAAGCATGCTACATCCAACTTTGAAAAGTCCTTGAATGTGAGGGGTTGTCCTGAAAATTTCTTGAATAAAAAAATGTTGGTTTTCTTCATTAAAAATTCTTGAATTTCTTGAAATCTGGAGTTTAGCCCAAAACTCTTTGTTTTTCTGAGGAAATACAAAAGGTTTAAAGTGAATAGAATATATTGTTTTTTACATTCAGAATTGTTGTTATTTGCAACAATAAAGAAGAAAAAAGTGGAATTCATTTGGATTGATCAAAAGACATAAACCAACAGCAGTTATCATCTGGAGTAGTGTCCCTTTTTAGTAGTGGTGCAGTTGTCTTTTTGCAATACAATTAAATCTATGCAGTGATAAAATAACATTTGGAAAGAAAGTTCAGTTCCATCAAAAGAAATAATCTTTTAAAACTTTTTGCAAGTCCTTGAAAATTCCTGGAAAAACCCCACAAACTATCCAGGACTGTGAAGTAAGTCTCATTTGCTTTCATTAGATGTTTGTTTGTCAAAGGGATTTAGGTTGCTCTTTTGACCTGTTAGGTCTGACTCTCATTCACAGGCAATCCTTTATAAACCATCTGATTTTGCTGCAAGTTACTGATACATAGTGGATAGGTCCATTCATGGACTACGGGAAAAGTGCAGATTCTATTGCACAAGACTGTTACTCAAATGAAGAAAGAAGTTTTAATGCTGATTAATTTACATTAATTAATGTAATTAATGTAATGTAATTACATTCATTATTATGAATAGCATGGTGTGAAATTACTGAAGAATAAAGAACAAATTTTTCCACTTGAAAACTTGAAATGAACAGAAACCAAAAGAAATATTAACCCATCAAAATGTGACCTGATCCTCTTTAGAAAAATAAGGACCATTGTTCCCATGTCCGTTATTAAAAACAGCCCTGTGATTGTTTTCCTTTGAACACCCATTTCTCATCAGATTTTATAGGTAGACTTCATATAGGTTAAAGGTCACTTGCCACCTATATGGTACAAACATGTGATATTATTATAGTCATAAAAAATGCATTTTGTTATGTATGCACACCATTAAAATGTTTAATTAGACTTAAAAATCCACTTTTTTAAATGAAAAAATTATTCGGCAATCTTTGTAAACAATCGGTACTTTCCATGTGCCAAAAACGGATATGACGTACATTTATCTCTTGTATTCAACCTAGCCATTCAGTGTTTAATTTCCCCACATAAATGTCTATGTGATATATCTTACGATCGTGCCTTTTTTGTACTGAAAATATGGTGTACTGTGTTGCACATGGACATAACCAAAAGAGTGATGATGGGACAAAAGGGTTCTTTCTTTTTCCGAAAGACCCTGTTTACCGGAAAAAAAGTGGATTGAAACTGGGGGATCGAATAGGGTGTAGGATGGGAAAGTTGTACCATTTATGCTGGGTTATAGTCAATTTGGCCCAAAGACAATTCGGTCCAACTTGAAAGACAATTCGGCCCAACTTAAAACACAATTCGGCCCAACTTAACAATAGTTTGAAGGAGTTCTTTTTCTTCAAACAACAAGTAGATACTATGTATGATATATATATATATATATATATATATATATATATATATATATATATATATATATATATATATACCTCTCCCTCGATAACTCGCGCACATCGGGGTCCAAAAACATAGACCATACTATAAGCGAGGGCGCAAGTTACCGAGGGACCTCCAAAAAATCCAGAGAACCACGGGAAATGAGTGGGAACTGGGCTGTTTAATGACTGAACCCTCGTTATATAATTGTGTTGAGAATAATTGTTAGTAAAGAGCTTTTTCTGATTAAGTTTTTCATTATTCTGTATAAATTACATTTATTTTCAAAATGTCCAACATTTGAAAGATCAATAACATGATTTGAAATGATTTCAACAACAAACACAGGTATGCGAAAACATTTGTGTATTATGTCACGGTTTTTTCTTTTGTTCATTAGTCTGGTTCTTGGAGTAGTGTATAATAGTATTTTGCGAAATGAGGAGTCTACAAAGCAGGGAAACAGACTAACTGTTGATACACTACCAAACAAGATTCCTTTTTATCAAACACACGCAACATTTCTTGAGACAACTGTCTATGTTATAACTCAATTTTTGAATTGTTCAATTAGTAAAATATTGATGCTGTGATTTCATTGCAAGTAACAGTGAAACTTCTTATCATCCTTGAGGATATCTCTGTGTAAATTCAGGAATTCTTTGGAAATTTTTTTTCCCCACAATGGTCCACATCTGTGAAACAAAGCTCTTTATTTTACAAAGTACTAATTTTGCTTGGTTGCCTTGCTGTCTTTAATCAGTTATGATTGAGTAGGTTAATTTACTTTAGTTTAATTAGATTATGTACACAATAACGTTTATAAATGTTTGATCGATGAACTGAAATGTGTTACCTGACATATGACCGGGGCCGCTGGTTTTGAGCATGTAAGATTTGTATGGCTTTTAACTTATTTATTTATTCCACCTCCTTTCTTGATTCAAAACATGTAATTAACGTGATAATAGAAAAGGAGGCCAGATTTGTATTTCGTGCAACAATATAATAAATGCATCCACTAGTACAATATCAAAACACAGCACTTAATTAGGTTCTCAGAGAAATGCTCGCGGACATAGCTGTTACGGTAGATTGACACATTTTGCATTTAATTACAAGAGGACAGATTGTATATATGATGATTACACTTAAAAGGAGCCAAAAGACAGAACTAGAACACAAATTTAAATTGATAAAAAAATTATTTAATTGGTATTTATTTATTAAAGTACTGCCCCCACTAGGCATAAGTGACATTTTCATTGATCAAAATTTCCTTGAATATCGGTAATTACAGTGTATGAAGAACGTTGTTTGGAAAGAAAATGCAAAAAAATTGTATGATTTCTTTCTAAAGTTGATATTTCCTAACGCTGATTACAATTTCCAGGTCCTTTGTGCTGGTTTCGACAGTAAAACGAGCGATATATCAAAGGTTCCTGTACCAATTTTGGTTGCAATTGTCTTCAAGTTCAACAAGCAGGGATCAGTTTTTTGGTATTTTCTGGTTTAAAAAATGGGATCCACACGTGACCCCATGTTATAAGTGGGTTCGCAAGTTATCAGGGCACGAGTTATTGAGGGAGTGGTGTGTGTGTATGTATGTGTGTATATATATTATATATATATATATATATATATATATATATATATATATATATATATAGGACAAAATGTTTTTGACAATTTTTATAGGTTGTAAAATAGAATAGGTTTTAGGAAAAAATTGAACAAATTTAAACAAATTAAACATCTTGATATTCTTTAAAAGAATATAATCATTCTTCATAACATACATATATGTGAGAGAAAACACAAGAGGACACATTGTATATATGATGATTACACTTAAAAGGAGCCAAAAGACAGAACTAGAACACATTTAAATTGATAAAAAAAATTATTTAATTGGTATTTATTTATTAAAGTACTGCCTCCACTAGGCGTAAGTGACATTTTCATTGATCAAAATTTCCTGGAATATCGTTAATTACAGTGTATGAAGAATGTTGTTTGGAAAGAAAATGTAAAAAATTGTATGATTTCTTTCTAAATTTGGTATTTCCTAACGCTGATTACAATTTTCAGGTCCTTTGTGCCGGTTTCTACAGTAAAACGAGCGATATATCAAAGGTTCCTGTACCAATTTTGATTGCAATTTTCTTCAAGTTCAACAAACAGGGATCAGTTTTTTCTGGCTTAAAAAATGAGATCCACACCTGACCCCATGTTATAAGTGGGTTTGCAAGTTATCAGGGCACGAGTTATTGAGGGAGTGGTGTGTATGTATATATATATATATATATATATATATATATATATATATATATATGTAGGACAAAATTTTTTTGACAATTTTTATAGGTTGTAAAATAGAATAGGTTTTAGGAAAAAATTGAACAAATTTAAACAAATTGAACTATCTTGATATTCTTTAAAAGAATATAATCATTCTTTGTAACGTACATATATGGGAGAGAAAACACAAACTGACAAATGTTGCTCATTCTAATTGAAATATTTATATACGTTTATTTTTATGCTAATAAAAATACATGCATCTGCACAGCATTCTCAATTTAAGTCTTCCGTCAAATTATCAATAATGATTTATAAGACAATAATACTTAACAGATAATATTGTACAGAATACATATAAATTTTTCTAAGAGTAGCGTACATGAGATATTATAACAAATATATTTAATTTTAGGCTTCAGGTTGTAACACTGCTGTATATAATGCACACTTGATTTGAGAGAGAGAGAGAGAGAAAAAATAATGCTGAGCATTTTGTCAGTGTTTAGTTGCTACAATATGCAGCTCTTACCAGTTAATTTTTTTGTTTTTATTTTTCAAGTTGATGTCTTAGTGTGTGCTTGCGTAAACTGAAAGCTTGTCATTACTAGTCAAATCGTCAATCATATTTGCACCATTATTCCATACAAATAAGAAAGGAAATAATTTTGTGTTGAATTTGTGCCCACCCTGCACAGTACAATAAAATAGATAAACAAAACACTTTTTTGAAAACAAAATGAAATAAACTAACCTTGCATTGTTATCATTTATTCCTTCTTTTTTCATCATGCGAAATTTATTAAAGAAAAAAATATATCCATGAACTCAGCATATGTGGATGCCGGCTGGCGTATGCATCCTCATTGAAGTGTATATTGCTTATGTCAGATAACAAAATTGCAAAGAGACGAGAATATCACCTGATTGCTTGATGGCACCTGCCATTCATGTATGGTAAGCTGTAAGGTGCAAAATGACCAAGACTGTATTTTGTCCAGGTTAACTATATGACAGTATCTTACAAATAAAAATCATTATTTTAAATATATTCACTGTGAGTGCATATGATAATCTTTTTGGTAGCATTTGTTACAAAAGTATTATTAAAGCAAGTTATTGCTGCGTATACTATTTACCTTGCAAACATCAATTATGATTACATATGGCAAACAAATAGAAGCCCGGGTGATGAATGAACACAACTGGTAATAAACGAGCAATAAACTCCTTGCTTAAACTTACCGATAGGATATCAAAAACAAAGGTTATTTTATTACAAAGCAAGCAAACCCCAGAAACTGACTTTGGATTCTTTTCAGTGTGCCGATTTGTTTTTTTAAGTCGGCCGACATAAGGAAGCCAACTTAGGTTCCTTTGGATTCTTTAAAGTGTACCGATTTCTTTTTTTTTACAAAGTCAGCTGACATAGGGAAGCCAGCATTGATTCGTTTTTACCAGTATTAGTGGAAATTTTGAAAGTAAATTAAACAATAGAACAGATTTGAAAACGACACAGTCAAGTGCATCGTGCATGTACATTGATATAAGGCTGAACAGTAAATTAGTTTTCAGTAGTTTCATCTAACTGTTCCCTATCCATAGTTTATAGTGTTTTATATTTCAACAACAAGAAGCATATACTTCGTCTTGTGGGGATAAATGTATGTCAGGTCTGGTTGGCATCCTCTATAGGTGGGAAATCTTAGCTAAGGGGAGTAACAGCATTGTATACTTTTATTTCGAGTAATTAAATTATTATTTCTTCTTTACACTTGATCATTTTTATATTGTTTTTGTGTGAGTATAACTACTTTTAATCATGTAATGCAAATCTGATGTAAAAAGAAAAAATGTTGGAGTATGGCTGGTGACCTTTAAGTCAGAACTGGTTTATTTGAAGGTCAAAGGTTGGAGTCTTGAGCTGAAAAAGTTCACTGCAGACCACTGTTGGTTGTTGAATCAGGCATTCATTGGATGCCTTTTTTGGTTCTACTGGTCATAGACCAGAAGAGCTTATGGGATGGCCTCTTTATCATGCATCGTTTGTTGTCTGTCATCAGATGTCCATTCATCTGTTAGCACAAGTTTGTTGTCACTGCTTCTCCTAAACTACATGAAGTATTGTCACGAAACTTTACACACATATTCATCACCAAGGTCTGTTTAGCCCTAAATCAAAATGGTGCTTCTCAGACATCCAATATGTCTGTTACAGTAATCATCTCGAAAATCTTGATATCACTACTCCTGATTCGATGGTCATTTCATGACCGAGTTTTAGTGAAAGACTTCTTATGAAATCTAGTTGGACCTAAATGAAGATGTGCGAAATTGATATCAGTTATGGCCACCATGGCAGACATCTTTAAAATCCTGTATGGGAAGTGTTATTGAAAAGGGAGTTTCATCAGAAGAATTTTTATGATTTCTAGTTGGTCCTAAATGAAAATGTTTCCACTTGGACATCTAATATGGTCACCATCCAAAATTGATGATCATATCAACACGGGGTTTTGCTAAAAGACTTCTTATGATGTCCAGACATTCTATAGGGACACTATGGTGGCCATCTTGAAAATATTGCTTTTGTTTCAACAGATCTCTGAGCATGCATTATGTAGGGAAGCGTGAATTACAGACTCAATCCTGCTGAATGCTTAGGTCAAGTTGATAACAGATAATCTGAGGTGGCTAAACTGAAATGAATGGCAGTGATAATGTGGGTATTTCGTCACTGTAGTGGTAGTGATAGCACAGTCATTCAGGTGTAAAGTATGCACAAGAAAATACTGCAAATAATTCCAAATACAATGGTTGCTGCAAAAGTGTCTAGCATGAAAGATGCGACTTCATTTCTTTTCAAATGTGCAGCATTTTGAAAGTAACAGCACAAGATGGAGTGAAGTGCAGGCACACATTATTTCAGTTCTTACCTGTAGACATTCTTATCTTAAATAAAAGCAAACAATTTTACAGTAGTTTTGCATGAAAGATAAAAATGCTAACATGAATTTAAGGTACTATTTGTAAGGATTTTAATATAAAGATTCATAATTATGGTAATGTAAGAAGGAAGTAATGTTCATAGGAAATGATGAAATAATAAGCATTGCCTCGGAAAGTGGGAAGGGCCCCATAAATTTTGATTCAGAGTGTCCTAATGCCCCTTTTCTTGGTAAGCAGGAGAAAATACTGTGATTAATCCCATTTTTCTCGATAAGTTTGATTCTTACTGTAGGATCTAATACACCTTGAAACTATAACAGCTCAGGTCATTTTTATGTTGATATTATATTGACTGTAACAATCAGTAACAAGTATACTTACTGTTCCCCTTTCAGATATGCTTAGTTTGGGCAGAGCTACAGCTGGACCAGTGGATCAACCAATCCAAGAGCTTAACTTCTCCTATTACATCACCCAGGAAGTAGGTGTTTATTATATAATAATGGGAAGAAATAAAAGATTGTCCCGTTCATATTGGTTCATGGCATCAGTTTCTTGCGTGTATATCTTTTAATGAGTATATTTGTTCATTTGGATTAATGTGCAAAGGATGAAGTGAGTGAGACTGAATGAGCCATTTTTTTATACATTGTTTTGTTGCAAGTATCACACAAGAGAGAGGATGACAGGCGCTCTTTCCTTTTTGGGAAAAAAAATTATTAAAGGTCTTAACAACACAAGTTATTTTGGAAATTATAAAACCATGTAAGTGGAATTTATTAGAATAAATGTTTTCAAGTTCTTCCAAATCCTGTAACAGGTTTAAAATTTTACTGAAATTGTTGTTTTGCTTCAAGGATGACTGCTTGTATTTGGGATTCATGTTATTGAGTATTACATGGCGGCCTTTGGAATGTTATGTTCATAATGAAAACAACTGGTAATAGAATATCTTGGGGTTCTTTTATTTATACTTCAGAAGGATGTTTTTTAGTAAGAAGACACTTGTGCGTTTACTTTACACATACTTTTGATAATGTACAAGTCATTTTAATGAAACTAACAGAATACTTTTATGCTGTTATGGTACATATATCCTTGTATAGCCTATTTTTAAAAACATAAATAATTACTTTATATGTATATTGGTCTTTGTTTTGGTTGTCAATGCTCAGCAGAGATAGATCTTGATTGTTTTGTTAATATATTCAACTTTTGTTAAAAAATGTAATTTTTCTCAACCACTTGGGCTTATAATATTTTGTCAAATCCTTCATGCTTTCAGTCAAAGTCCCACTTCCCACATTCATCCAAACAAGAAGCTGCCAGAGTTTTGGCAAGATGACATGGGTTTTATCATGGAGCTATCAGCCTGGTCTAATTTGTTACAGGGAGAATGGTTACAGCACTGTGTCAGAGGTGACATCTATTGAATATTATATGAATATTGGATTAAGTATTTGTTAGTGAGCGACAGTGCATGATGTCATGTTGTGAAAAAATATTTCTCAACTGATCAATAATGATCACCCTGTAAACAATTTAATACTTATTTTATTATATCAGGTGCCAACATTGTTTGTTGTAGAGACAGTGAATAGCTGGTTTATGTATACAGAACAAAGAAAAGATTAAAATAGACCTGCTTGTACCTATGTTTAGGCACAAAATTGCTACAGATATGTGTACTTAACATTGTGGTTGCAAGTCTTTGAATAAAATAAATGACATGCATCTGATTTGATGTAATTAAACCCTTCACTAAGGTGCTTGAAATGGAAAGCTTGCCAAATAATTCAAGCTTTTTTGTAACTGGTTTAGGACACTACTGATGTATATCAAGCCGGCAAATTAGGAATTTTTATATAATTTGAGATATAAAACAAAGGAGTTGGAATATGATCCCTTAAGATGGTTAAAATTGAAATTAAGATTTGTGCCATGAATTATGACTTTATATAAGCAAAATCATGGTTGGTCTATAATGTGGAGTATGTCACCTTAATAACTATCAGCAATGTGGGCGATATGGTACTTCATAACTGTTTATATTGAACAAGTTATTATTACTGATTACTCAGGTATCAGCATGTGGAGGACTGATTACTCAGTTATTAGCATTAGGATGACTGATTACTCAGTTATTAGCATGAGGATGACTGATTACTCAGTTATTAACATGAGGATGACTGACAACTCAGTTATTAGCATGAGGATGGCTGATTACTCAGTTATTAGCATGAGGATGACTGATTACTCAGTTATTAGCATGAGGATGGCTGATTACTCAGTTATTAGCATGAGGAGGATTGATTACTCAGTTATTAGCATGAAGATGACTGATAACTCACAGTTATCAGCATGAGGATGACTGATTACTCAAGTTATTAGCATGAGGATGACCAATTGCTCACAGACAGGGTTTTGACTAACCTCGTTTTATACTTCAGCTTGTGTTGACAGAATCATACACATCGATTTTTGGTATATTTAAATATTTAATTATTTTTTAATGTTACTGATACAGTTACAGACCCAATGTTACCTGTTGCTGTATACTGTATTTAAACAAAGGTAACTGAAAATTGTTTAATTTTATTAAACTAATCAAAGTTCAGAAAATTTTTATGTGGTGTGATAAATATGGTTGTGTCCCTTGTATTAAAAGGTAGGAAGACGTAGTAACACTTTGTAGGCAGCAACATCAGTGTCAGCAATTGCCAATTTTTTAACAAAGTTTTCAAAAGTAGTGTAGCATAATTCATAGCATTGTTTGTATGTGCGACAGGAAGCACAGATTTGGTGATTAGTGTGCCAGACTTGGGTATCAGTTTGAACTCGGGGCCCAGTCTAGACTGGTTTACTGACATGGTGTGTCTCTGGACATGACACATTGTTTTCGATAGAATCATAAATATGGTCATATGCTGTTAAACAGTAATTATTTTAACAGTTATTCAGGTGAGACAGTTTTCTTAAAACCATGTTGATTAAACTTAGTGTAAGGATAGATTTGATTGGTTGTCGAATTGAGAGCAAAAATAGGGCTTTGTAGAGGGTAAATATTGGTCTGCATCCTACATTTTGAATGAAATGTTGATTAGCATCAAGGATTCCCTACAGGAACATTGGACTGCATCAAGGATTTGCAACAAAATGCTAGTCATCATTAAGGATTTCCCATGAAATGTTGATCATTAAGGATTTCCCATAAAATGTTGGTCATCATTAAGGATTTCCTGTGAAATGTTGGTCATCATTAAGGATTTCCCATGAAATGTTGGTCATCATTAAGGATTTCCCCATGAAATGTTGCTCATCATGAAGGATTTCCCATGAAATGTTGGTCATCATTAAGGATTTCCCATGAAATGTTGAGCATCATTAAGGATTTCCCATCAAATGTTGGTCATCATTAAGGATTTCCCATGAATGTTGAGCATCATTAAGGATTTCCCATAAAATGTTGGTCATCATTAAGGATTTCCCATGAATGAAATGTTGGGCATCATTAAGAATTTCCCATAAAATGTTAGTCATCATTAAGGATTTCCCATCTTCATTAAGGATTTCCCATGAAATGTTGGGCATCATTAAGAATTTCCCATAAAGTATTGGTCATCATTAAGGATTTCCTATGAAATGTTGGTCATCATTAAGGATTTCCCATGAAAATATTGGTCATCATTAAGGATTTCCCATAAAATGTTGGTCATCATTAAGGATTTCCCATCTTCATTAAGGATTTCCTGTCTTCATTAAGGATTTCCCATGAAATGTTGGTCATCATTAAGGATTTCCCATGAAATGTTGGTCATCATTAAGGATTTCCTGTCTTCATTAAGGATTTCCCAAGAAATGTTGGTCAGCATCAAGGACTTTACACAAAAATATTTGGTATGCATCAAGGATTTCCAAAGTAATAATGGTCAGCATTAACGATTTCCCATGAAATATTTGTCTGTGCCAGGAATTTCCTACAAAATGTTATTCTGCACCAGGGATTTCCTGTAAAATATTGGCTGCACCAGGAATTTCATTCAAAATCTAGTAAAGTACTTCTATAACAAATGTAAAATAGTACATTTTTTTAAAATTTCTTATACAGTTGTCATGGAGGAATGAATGTATATGGAATAGTAAGTAGTGTTGTTAGTGGATACCATGTTCTATTGCTACTCTGTCTTAACACTTTAATTTTAATTTTAGCTTATTGGATGAAGGCCAGATTTAATATGCTACAAGGAAAGATTGAAGAGGCCCTATTTTGTTTCAACAAAGTAAGTAAAGCACGTTGGAAACTAGAAATTGGCTGTACAGTGTTATATTCCCAGTTTTTGTAATGCCTTTGTTTATAAAACAGTGAGACAGCGAAATTATGTTTCTAGCAGTGAGAGTGGCATCATCTTCAACATTTGGATCTCTTGTTAAAGTTTTTGCAAATCTTAGGGAGTGGTGTTACATCATTGTTTGCAGTCAATCATATTCAAAGGCTGTTGAAGTACATCAACAAACCATCCTCATGAATGTCATAAAATTCAAAATCTCATCATAAATGAGGGTAATGAAAGTTGTATGGTATTATACTGGCATGAGCAGTATTACATTGATCCTACAATGTTCAGAAATTCAGCTTCATGGAGCTCAAGTCAAGAAAGATGATTGCATATTTTCAGTAGAGTCAACAGAAGTTTTTTTGCTTGACTTTGATATATAAATGGTTTGTTAGAGATTGCCTTTAACCCTGCTCAACTTTATTTAATTACAGCTTTCAGATTTAGAGGTAATATCTGTGAAATGATAGCTGTATTAAAATCCTACAGGAATCTCAAAATACTTCCAGGGTCAGAAGTTACATGTAAATATTTATATTCTTTCCCCATCCTTCCTTCTATCATACAGTTTTGTCAACACAACTACTCTCAGTTTTTGATGGATTGTCATGAAAAATGGTAAATAGTTTTGGCATCACTGGAAGAATTTTTATTAGAGATATTGCCATTTTTTCTTGAACTTGAACGCAGTGCATGACAGAATCTTGTACATGCAGCTGGTCTGTGAAACATTATATGCATTACAATCACAACCAGAAAATGCACATTTTGACTAGTCACTATGCTGCTTTGATTTTTGATGAAATTATTGACCCCTTTGACTTGGAGCCTGGTACCATGTATGGAAGAATGTTCTGATCATAACCAGTCTCAGAGTTTTAATGCATTGCCGTAAAACCTTGTGCATGTTATCAGCATGAAATGAAGATGTGCAGATTGACAAATTCTCACAGTTTTGTTGGGAGTTCTTACCTTTTTCTTGCAGCTGAATGCAGTGTGTGACAGAATTTTGTGAATGCAATTAGTCCTGCTGTTTGATGATTTACTGTGAACCTTGGTACATATTATAGTCAACAATGTAACATGTAAATATAGAAAAATCTTTGTTCTCCCATAATTTATACAGTAGTTGCACTTTTTAACTTTGAGAATTTTCTGATTGCAGCTATTTTTAGAGTTTTCTTTAGATTGCTGTGAAACTTAATATTATGGTCATCACAAAAATTACACTGTAAACCAGTGTTATGGTTATCTCAAACAATATGATGTTAACTAATGTTAGGTCATCACAAAAATATACCTGTTGACCAGTGTTATTTTCATCACAAAAATATACCTGTTGACCAGTGTTATGGTCATCACAAAAAATATACCTGTTGATCAGTAATATGGTTGTCACCAAAAAGTATATCTGTTGACCAGTGTTATGATCATCACAAAAAGTATATCTGTTGACCAGTGTTATGGTCATTGCATAAAAATATACCTGTTGAACAAATATTACGGTCATCACAAAAAATATACCTGTTAAAAAATATTATGGTCATCACAAAAAATATACCTGTTGAAAAATATTATGGTCATCACAAAAAATATACCTATTGAAAAATATTATGGTAATCACAAAAATATACCTGTTGAACCAATATTATGGTCATCACAAAAAAATACTTTTTGTCCTATCATGTTTTCTCATAAAACTGCTGAACAGATTTTTATCAAAATTAGACTGAAGGCATAAAAGACTTTCATTTTATTTTTTCACAAATGATATAAATCCTCCATCAAATATGACCACCATTACTAAGAATAGAAAAATGTTTAAACGACTTTTTCTCAATAACTGATGAACAAAACTTGATCAGATTTTACAGAAAACATCATGGCATAGAGAACTTGCACAAATGGTGTGTACCAGCCTTTAGATATGACCAACATGACTGAAAATAGAAAACTTTTAAATGATTTTCAAAATTTGCACAGAACAATTTGACCAAATTTGACCAAAAGCACCTGGCATGAAGGTTTTGAATTTATAAGATTTGACAAAAATTGTCTTAGATTGAAGTCCTTTTTACTTCTACAAATGATACTGAGTCACCTTGAAATATTGCCACAGTTACTAAAAATAGAACAACATTCACACAACTTCATTTCTAAAATAATGCTCTGTAGAATTTGAATAGTTTGACAGAAAAGCATCGTGGCTTTAAATATTGAACAAATTAAGCAGATGTGCTATCAAATATAGATGTTGTTACAACAACTAGAGAAATCTTGAAACAATTGTTTTCATAACATATGTAGTCAACTGCATTGAAAAAGTTCAACAGAAAGCATCAGACTGACCCAGATTTATTGGACAACTGCGTTTCTGTTTGGTTTTGTAGATGCTAGTTTGGTGAGTGATCTGAGACCAACTTGAGTCTCTTTTTCTTCTTCTATATTTTCAGTACCCTATTTTGTACAAGAGAAAATTGATTCTTTTATCCCCACAGAACGATTGTTGTTTGCTGTGTCTAAGAATTTATGGTTTGTAGAAACAACAAAATTTTCAAAACCCTGTACTCTGCAAAACTAACAAACTGAGAGTAATTGAGTGTTGATTGAGTTATTAAATAATTGTTTAACTGTTTTAAAATTGGTGATGAAAGGACACAAGGAGAGAACAAAAGTGTTTTTCATTATTATTGCTGGATGACTACTATTGAGTTTTAAAAATAAGTCAGTATTGTGTAGTGGAACATATAATGTTAAGTGTGTGTTTCACTAATTATTTGTTATTAACATTCATTTAGAATGATGTTAAATTGTTGTACCTAGGAATTTCTGTTCTTTTTCACACTAAAATAAAACAAAACTCTGAATTCAAAAGGTTTTGTGCAAGAAATTTGTTCACAAGATAGAATTGTGTTTGCTTGTGTATTGAAAATTTACTATACTGAGTCCTCAGTGTTGACTGATAATTTTGTTGACATCTTTTAAGATCTTAGAGTACTTTAACTTCTCTGAGGAGGAAGGGGAAGAGTTGAAACAATTGGTGTTACCCAACTGTAGTCTGGATAATATCATATCAAGAGGTAAGTCATTCAAAAACGCATCATATATTAAAGAAACAAAAATTCTTACTTTAAGTTTCAGCTGATTGGTATGATTTTGTGATTTGAGATGTTTTAAATATCAGAATTTGTTAATAATGAAAGTGTTGTTTGGATTAATAAACTAATATGATACACCTTTGTGAGGATATCTGCCTGGTTGCACAGACAGTCTGTTTACAAGCTGCACTCAAGAAAACTGCCTCTGAAATCAATATTGTTTAAAATTAGCTCGCTTGCTTGCTTGTTTCCCAGACAGATAGTCTCCAACTAGATCATCAGTGTTGACTCGGGGTTTCTTTTAGATATATATATATATATATATATATATATATATATATATTAGGTTTCTTAAAGTCATTTTTGAGGTGCAGGGATCACCCATATTACATTTTTATTCCTTAATTTGATGGTATTATGTATCACAGTGAAGGATTTACCTTTCAGGTCAAGGCAGCTGATAAATTTGTCCCCTTTTCTGCACTTTTACTCAAATGCCCTTTGTGATAGAGCCATCAGTTTAGCAACTCCAATACATACTACCAAAAAATGTTGCATTTAGATTTCATCTTTTGTATAATTAACAGAATTCACTTGCTTTACTTTTTCAGATCAGGTGAGGACTCTGCAGGAATCTCTACAGAGATGTCAGTCCCTTGAGGAGACTCAGAAGCTCTACGAGTCAGGAAACTACCACAGAGTGGTAGACTTGCTGCTTCAGACCTTTAAAAGTACTGCAGGGCGAAAGGGCAAGGTTAGCAGCATTATTAATGTACTGTCATGCAATCACAGTTCTTACATTCCAAGATTATTTTATTTCAATGGTAATTTATGCATGTGGTAAACATTGTTAAACCCATGCAGCTTTTAAAAAGTGTTGAAGATATGGTGATTGCCTACATTTGTCCATCCATTGTCCATCTGACACTATCTCCTTCAACAGCTTAAAGCAGAACCTAGTGCAATATCTATCACACTGTCTCCTTCAACATCTTAAAGTGAAACCTAGAGCAACATCTGTCACACTAACTCCGTCACAAGCTTCTCACATAAGCTGTCTTTTGATCTTGGTGACTTGAGCAACTGGCTAATTCAGATATTATTTTGAAAGCATGAACAGCTGTTTCCAAGTCTAACTTGTACAAGTTGGCCAACCAAAGAGTCAGTTTTCTGATCAGTAGTAAAATTATTGTTTTGTCATGATGCACAGAACAAACTAAGATCAGTAATTATTTAAAATCAGTTAGGATTTAATTTACAGGATGGATTAAAGTGGGAAAGCTACAGTAATCTTGTGTGGAACATAAATTTCAGAGAGAACAATATATATGTATATTTTATGATTTTGTCTGGGGTCAAGCTAGGCTTGAATTTCAGGGAGAAATGACTTCTCCTTTTGGACAGAACAGGGAGAAGTGGGAGCTAAACAGAGAGAAGGGGAAGCGAAGCAAGAAATTTTATGTGTGTGTGTGTGTGTTCTCTTATTTTCATTTTATGTCCTCTGTTTCTCAGTATGCATTTAACATTAATTTTAAGCAATACTTTATTTTTAAATCGACAAATCTGTTTTATATGTTTATTATCAACCTATTTTGTACCAATATAAAATTTTTTATATTCATGCCCATTATATTCATATGTGTATGCTTAGATTGCGATACATACGGTGTATTTTGGCCATATGACTTTAAAAGACACAGCAGAAACTATACATTGTAATTAATATTAACATCTTAGAGTAACAAGATTAGAGTCTTTTAATTGCAAGTCGGTAAAAATACTTAATAATCTGCTACTTAATTTGGTTATTTTATTTTCTGAAAGTTTTGTATAATTGCAGTCAAAAAGATTTTTTGTCCACTTGAAACAACCCATGTAACATGTACATAAGGGCAAATGCACAAGTGACTTCATACCCTACTGTTCATCATAATTTCATTGTTGCCAATAAAACATTACTGTAGCTATTCATAGACAACATGCTGAAGAATTAAAGTCAATACTTGACTGAAAAAGACCTTTCTTTCTAGCAGAATCAACACATCCTAGAACATGTATTATGCAATGTGAGTGCATCTATATTTAGAAAGGGATTTTTTTCATCTCTTCACAGAAATAAATGTCAGAAAAGAACCTTGTCCTGGCAATTTTTTCCTTCTTCGAATTCCACAACATAGCATTGTACAATATGTTTCTGACCCATATTGTTAAATATTTTGGCTGAATCTTCTATTATGTAATATTTAGACTTTATTTTCATTGAATTATATATTTTCCTTAATCTATTTGCCCAATTATTTACGAAAACAGACAGTCTAATGAAGTTGATATTTCATAGACACAGCGATGTCTGCCATTGTAGGTTCAGTTACAGTTTCAAACTGATTTTATAAAGAAAATAACAAACATGTCCCTTAAATCTTCATTTTAAGCAAATAAAATTAGAAAGTGCTTTTCACTGATTTTTATATTTAAAAAAAAAAAACAACTTCCTATTTACATATTGATGTTGAAATTTCAAAACAGAAGTTGGTTTATTTTCATCATCAAATAGTACAGTAGGTCTAACATCTATAGCAGTGATATCTTGCTTGGGTTAATAGTCAGCTATTAAAACACACCTATGAATGGGCAAGAGTTTATTTGTTGGTGTAAATGATATCAACAGCGCATCAGTACATTTTTGCCTTGGGCTACAACACAACAGTCAGAATGTCTTGGCTACAGCGAGGGAGCATCTCAAAAGTCATAAACTACTGTCAGTTATTTTATGTCAAAAAAAATCACAGGGCTGTCATTTTCACTTTCCTAACAGAAGAAGGCAAAGTTTACATTTTTCAAGCGACTTAGTCGCCCACTTCACCTGGTAATGTGAACCCTGTTTGTTGTTGTATAGTGCACATAAAACTTATTATTATGTTATTATTAATATTATTAGTGTTGTTATTAATAATAAGATATTAATAATATGTTATTATTAATAGTAACAGTAATAATGATAATGATATTTAGTGTCTGGTATTTGTTTTATAACAGCTTTATAAAAGGTAAACTTGTTTACAAAGGTTACATGTGTACAGAGGCCAGTTTTTTGCCTTTTTCATGGGTGGCTGCTACTGACTGGTTTGACTGTATAAATGTACACACACACACACATACACACACACACACAAAATTCTTGGACATGAAAGACGAATTCAGATATAATATTAACATTGTGTCTTGGATCTATTTTTACCCCCGTTCTTAGTCTTCAGGGTCATAACTTGGAAGTTATTAAAACTTTCATAACCATATATACATTTATTGGCCATGATCAAGGTCATAGCTTGGAAGCTGTTCAAACTTTTATAACCATATATACATTTATTGGCCATGATCAAGGTCATAGCTTGGAAGCTGTTCAAACTTTTGTAACCATATATACATTTATTGGCCGTGATCAAGGTCATAGCTTGGAAGCTATTCAAACTTCTATAACCATATATACAATTATTGGCCGTGATCAAGGTCATAGCTTGGAAGCTATTCAAACTTCTATAACCATATATACAATTATTGGCCGTGATCAAGGTCATAGCTTGGAAGCTATTCAAACTTTTGTAACCATATATACATTTATTGGCCATGATCAAGGTCATAGCTTGGAAGCTATTCAAACTTTTGTAACCATATATACATTTATTGGCCGTGATCAAGGTCATAGCTTGGAAACTATTCAAACTTTTATAACCATATATACATTTATTGGCCATGATCAAGGTCATAGCTTGGAGCTATTCAAACTTTTATAACCATATATACAATTATTGGCCATGAATAAGGTCATAGCTTGGAAGCTATTCAAACTTTTATAACCATATATACAATTATTGGCCGTGATCAAGGTCATAGCTTGGAAGCTATTCAAACTTTTGTAACCATATATACAATTATTGGCCGTGATCAAGGTCATAGCTTGGAAGCTATTCAAACTTTTATAACCATATATACAATTATTGGCCATGATCAAGGTCATAACTTGGAAATTATTGAAACTTTCATAACTATATATACATTTGTTGGGCATGATGAGAGAAGTTTGGATGTGCCAGTGAGATTAGTCCATGGGTCTATGTATAAATTTTAGACAGACAGACTCCTAAGTAATTTATATCAGAATAATTGCTTGATCCAAAGAAGACTAGAATTAAATTACTCAGAATAAAAGCACAATCATCTCATATATAGTCATTATTTTTGGTACTTTAATAAAAACTGTTGATGACAGTGTGCTGTTATGAAGGTAAATTGCATGCAAGGTAGCAGTACATTCAGCCTGAGGCAAATGTTTCTTGACAGCTGTTAAACATTTATTGAAAACTACTAAACTTATTGTATGCACTTCACATCTTGCTTAGGGTTAAGACTACAAAGGAGTTGGTTGTAAGTCGTTGTTTGACCATTGTTCATTATTTCTTCTGTTCATTATAGAAACTAAAGGGTATTCGGGTACTAATATTTGACTATTGTTCACTATTTCTGTTTTCTGTTCATTACAGAAACTAAAGGGTAATCAGGTACTGATACAATAATGTATGTACAGTGGCTTTGGGTCACTTATGCTGGAAGTTCACATGTTGTAATCTACCCAGAATGACAACTCTAATTGATGAACTATAGGCACAACAAGTGAAATTGTTGTGTGTGTGTCTGTGTGTGCAGGTCCATGTTGTGTTCTAATATTTCTGCTGAATGACTGTTCTCTCCATCCATAATGGTGAATTAGTTGTAATTAAGGAGAAGTGGGTATAGGAAGTTAAAAATTAATAACGATCAAAAGAGTTGACATGTTTGTTTTTATACAATTTGATGTTAGATGATTCAAATACTGATGAAATTAAAACTTCTGTGTATAAAAACGTTTGTTTTGCTTTGTTACATTTGTTGTATAACAAAATGACAAACTCGATAATAGTTTGCATTGGAAAAAAAAACAGTTGTCATGGTAGAAGCCCTGTTTTGGTATTCCTGGATACAATGATTAATGTTATTAGTGCTGGACTTGGTATTTCTGTTAGATGAAATATTAGATAAAATGATTAATGTTATATTGGCTACAGTGATTAATTTTATTAGTGCTGGACTTGGTATTCCTGTTATATGAAATATCGGATACAATGATTAATTTTATTAGTGCTGGACTTGGTATTTCTTTTAGATGAAATATTGGCTACAATGATTAATTTTACTAGTGGTGGACTTGGTATTCCTGTTAGATGAAATATTGGCGACACAGATTAATTTTATTAGTGCTGGACTTGGTATTCCTGTTAAATGAAATATTGGCTGCATTGATTGATTTTATTAGTGCTGGCCTTGGATACATCATTTGACTCATAATTTGCTTCTGATTAGGGTACAAAATTTTTCACCTTTTATTCAAAGATATGGGTGAATTTTCAGCAGGAACAGTTCCAGCAACAGCAGTGAGTGTGATGAAAAGGGTGCAACCAGCAAAAAGAAAGATAATACTCCTTGAATTAAAAGTGTAGAAAAATTCTCCCATTGTTCAAAAGGAGATGTTTTGTCATTGATGTTTGAAAACTGGGAAGAAAACTCTTTCTGTGTGGAAATACAAATAATTTGAACATCCACATTGGATTGACAGGTGGAGTTAGTTTAAACCATATTTATTTGAGAAACTTTGCCAAATACAATTACAAACATATGATTTGGGGGAATGAGTAGAAAGCATACACTTATAAGCACTGTCTCCTGAACTGTAATAAGAAAGAAAATACGACATCAAGGATCTTGATGCCGGTACTAATGGGTTACATAAAATATGCATTCACTAATTAATTGTGATTCAAATGGTTGTGAATTCAGTCAATTAAGTAAATCTCTTAGTCATCCTAACATAATGTTGCACAGCTAAAAATGTGTTTTCTACAGTTAACATAGGGTTGCTGAATAATAATGTTTCAGTCGTAAGAGCGAAAGGGAGTGTGTATAGGATTTGATCTCTTAAGATTTGATTATTTGGAACAGTCCGGAAGAAAGTGTTTTGCATTCTCAATTTCACCACAGGAGCAATACTTATTATTAGATACATGATTGGGATATAAATCATAATTTAAGTTACTACAGTTTGTTCTTAGCCTTGCATGCATGATCTGAGATATTCTATCTCCAGTGTGGTAGTAACATGGAGTGGTTTCTTTATCACGATTCAAGTAGGCTTTAAAGTTATGTATTGAAGGGTTGTTTCTCACATCAGCAGGTAAAACGCTTCATATTCAAATCGTAGCAGGTAGAAATGAATTGTAGAACAAGTTCGTTCTACACATTGGGGGTCGAAGATTGTTTGAAGATCGAATGAAGTAGATCTTATGTTCTGTAAATAACGGTCAAATCAAGTCTTGAAGATATGCGGGAGCTAGCCCAAGGTAAATTTTAAATTTTAAGTAACTGAAGCAGTTTATACTTATAGTGGTGAGAGTTTAGGCTAGCTTTATGATACAGTTGTGAAGGAGATGCACTTTCGGTTTCACCCATTATTATTCTCATTGCCTCAAAATTATTTTTTCTAGAAGTTTCTTTTTCATTCATTGTACAATTGTCCCAAATGTGATCAGCATAATCAAAAATTGGAAGAATATAAGATTTGTACATTTTTTCCAAGGATAATCGATCTAGTTTGAATTTGAGACTTTTTAAACAATTTAATTTCTCCCAGGCTTTGTCAGAAATGTATTTAATATGTGCATGCCACATGGCATCACTGGATAATATAATACCAAGATGTTTGTGCTTAGAAACTTGTTGGGTTGGTTTGTTTTGGCCATGCATTGTATAGGATGGTGGAATTACCCCTGATAGTTTGTTAATGTGAGACAATGTGCATTTCATACATGTGGAAATCTAATGACCTTTTTTCTTTCCTCTTTACAATTGTAAAATTTCTAATAGGTTTAGCGAACACTGTGCTCATTCTCTCAGTCGGTTGCCCACCGCATCCCCACCTTTTTTTGGAGGTGATGGGGCACATGTCCAAATTCTGTAAAAAAAACTAGATACAACCCACTTGTCAAATACTTTTGAGAACTTGACACTAGGAATCAGGAGTGGTTATTAGATATACAGTTTTGGTATCTGTCCAGCATGGCCATTTTGCTACCAGGCAAAATTTGACAATGCTGGACTTGTAATTCTGACTGTTTTTGGAACCCCAGGAATTAATGTATGTATCAAGTCTAGGGCATAAACTATTATTGCCCTTATTTCCAGTTTCATTTGGTGCAAACTTTGAATAGCTCAAACTAATTTTGAAATCAGGTAGAGTTCATATTGACTGGATTTTATTGAATCTACATCTGTGTGATATGATCTTGAGCAGTGAGATTAACATAAATGTCATATGGTATTAATTATGTGTGATAGATCCAAATGCATGTATTATCCACAAATTAGCCATATAAACTAAATTTTGTGTAGATGTTGAGTTTAAATTAATTCTGATGTTGTATTGTAGTTGACTGGAATAGCAACTGCCTTGCCTGAGCGACATTCTCAGTTGATGCTGCTTCAAGACTCCCTGTTCAAGATTGGAAACTATGAGGTAAGTTGATCCAAAAATGTAGAAGTTAAATGAAATTATGTTCTAAACATTTGACCCTGTTACTCCACCAGATATACTGGCGACCATGTATAGTCTATCATGTGCTGAAAAATGGCATTTATCCTAGAACAGCTATAACAACACTGATCAGTTTGATAATGTATTTTCAACTGTTTGGGTGGAGATTTTGTAAAGAACAGTCTCTTTGATGCATTTAATCTATTCAATCAGTACAGCATGTCCTGTTCTATATTTTCAGAACTGTTTACTATGGGGAGAGGAATCCTTCATGGAGGCCTATCAGCAATACAGAATGGCTAAAAATGAGCAGTCCAAGAAAGAGTGGACTGACACAATGATCCATATAATTAAAGCTCTGCAAAAGTAAGAAATACGATAAACCAGTCATGAATTACTAATACTTTGACTTGGCGTTCCAGACATTTTTTGCCAGTATGAGATACTTTACACCGGTCAACGAGTTGACTCCAACCATAATCCAAGCAAACTGTAGGAAGGTCAGGAATTGTATGATGATAAGACCAGTATCTTTAATTAACTCCAACATTATTAGGGAAGGTAGGTTGGTAGAGACTGGACTGGTATTATGATCTTTGTCTTTTATGCATTAGAAAAACAGAATAATAGTAATAAGAATTTACACTAATTGATCATCAGCTCTACTGGTCATAGATCAGAAGAGCTTATGGGACAGTCTGTCATCTGATCTTCCAATAGCACATATTTGTTATTGATATTCCTTTTAAACAACTTGGTGGATTGCCATGAAACTTGACACATATTATTTCAAAAGTCTTGCTGATCCAAAATAAAATGGGTGCTGCTCAGACATCAGTATGGTGACCATAGTAGCCACCTTGAAAATCTTGTGATCACTTCTCCTCACTGAAACATTACATCAACAATGGGTTTTCACAAGAAGGCTTTTGGTTCGGTTCAGATATTCATTATTGCCACCACAGTGGCCCTCTCGAAAATCTTGTGATCACTTCTCCTTACTGAAACATTACATCAACAATGGGTTTTCACCAGAAGGCTTTTGGTTCGGTTCACAGTGGCTCTCTTGAAAATCTTGTTATCGCTATTCATGATTGGATGGTCATCTCAGTATTGGGTTTTTACTAAATTCCTGAAGTCTTGTTGGTCCTAAATGAAAATGGTGCATATCTGACACCCTGAATATCTTTGTTATTTTCACTCCTTCTGAATGGATGGTCATATTGACATGGGGTTTTCACCAGAAGACTTGTGATGTCAAGTTAGTCTTTCCTGGAAATGATGCTGCCCATCCATCCAATATGACCAGTACACTGGTTATCTTGCTGCCCATCCATCCAATATGACCAGTACACTGGTTATCTTGCTGCCCATCCATCCAATATGACCAGGACACTGGTTATCTTGCTGCCCATCCATCCAATATGACCAGTACACTGGTTATCTTGAAAATCTTGTTACTGCTACTCCACCTGAATGGATTGTCATTTCAAAATCGGGTTTTCACTGAAAGACTTTTTATAATGTGTGTTTGGTCCTTTATGAAAATAAAGCCAATCTGATGTCCAGATGGCCATCACTAAAGCAATTGTGTTGAAAATCTTGTTACTGCTACTCCGTCTGAATGGATTGTCATTTCAAAATGGGGTTTTTGCTAAAAGACTTATAATGATATGTGTTTGGTCATAAATGAAAATGGTGCCAATGTGATGTCCAATATGGCCACTAAAGCAGCCATGTTGAAAATCTTGTTGTTGCCACTCCACCTGAATGAAAAGTCGTATCAGCATGGATTGTGAATGGAAAATGTTTTATGGTCTCTAGTTGGTTTCAGATAAAAGCTGTAAGTCTGACATCAAGTATTACCACCACACTACTCCTCCTAGATGAAAGGTCATATCAACATTGATTTTTGCCTGGAAGGCTTCTTACGATACACTGAACGAAAATAGTGCGCATCTGACATCCGGTGTGACCATCATTGGCAGCTATCTTGAAAATCTTATTAATGTCTTGTAAATGGAAAGTTGTTTTTTGATTGGATTTTTCACCAGAAGACTAATGATGATATCTAGTAGACTGCTGAGTGAACGATTTTCCTACAACAGAAACTTTGTGAGTTAAGGAATACTCAGCAGCAGCAAGAGCAGCATTTACCAAGGTTTCGATCTTATGCTGTTCAAGATGATTCTTAATGTCATTAGGAACACAGTTTTTGAACTCTTCAAGTAACACATGTTTTTCGAGACTTTCATAATCATGTTCAACTTTCTTGGCTAAGCACCATCTCTTAAATAACTGCTCTTTTTCTCTTGCAAATTCAACATAAGATTGTCCAGCTTCTTTTTTATAGTTCCTGAATTTTTGCCAATAAGCCTCAGGGACTAACGCATAACCCCTTAAGATGCACTTCTTAACCAAATCATAGTCAGAACTTTGTTGTACTGACAGGGATGCATAGATATCTCAGGCCTTGCCAAAAAGTACACATTGCAATAATTGAGTCCAATGCTCCCTTGGCCATTTCAAATTTTCAGCAACTTTTTCAAAATAAATAAAATATTTGTCTACTTCTTTCTCTCTAAAAGGGGGCACTAACCTGATATTTCTTGTAATATCAAAACTTGAATTTGTATGTGAAGTGAGATCATACTTTTCACTTGCCAGTTCAAATTCATTCGTTCTAATTTGAAATTCCATTTCATCCTTCTCTCTTTGTAATTGCATCTGTCTCTCTCTCTCCTCTTTCTCAAATTGTAATTGTTTATCTTTCTCCCTCTCCTGTCTCTCTCTCTCTCCTCTTTCTCAAATTGCAATTGCTTCTCTTCTAATTGCAACTGCATTTGTTCTTTCTCTTTCTGAAGCTCGAGCTTCCTTAACTCCAATTCCATCATGTATTTCATTTTTAATTCCATTACTTTTATGTCAGAGTCTGATACTGACTTACTGACCGAAGCCAAAACACTTTCATCAAGAACATTCTTCTCTACCAAATATTGAATCAAAGTGTTTTTAATTTCTTGTTTTGTCAAGGAAGCTTTTGCCTCAGAAAGATCGTATTTTCTGGCAAGTTCAAGCAACTCATCTTTTTTCAAACTATCCAACTGCTCCTGAGTAGCACCAGAAAGAAAAGTCTCCACTTTTAATAACATTGTGAATGAAAGCCTGTTGTTTTCACAAAAGATTTCAAACAAAATGTAAAATATTACTTGGGATTTAAAAACGTGGGGAATTTAAATTTCAGAAAACAATTTTCTGAAATATTTAGCCAAAATTCATGTATCCCAAGGTCGAGCAACCCATTTTTTCTTGTTACGTATAGGCTCATACAGAAATAACAAGAGAAAAGAGTGAAGCCAACAAGCGTTGTAAATTTTAAAAAAATTTATTTCCCTAGAAAACAATGTAAAAATTGGAAATAGGACTTATGGTTTGTGAATATAATCCAAAATTTAATCCTAAGATTAAAAAATACAAGTCCTATCACTAAACAGTTCTAATAGAATCCGGGTTCGAATCTCAATGAAATTCCAATATGGAGGCGATGACGTCAGATGAAGTCGTTTGTACTTATGGCAACAGTTCCTCAATTGAATCACAGTTGATAATGTTTCCATATAGAATTCCAGAATAAATTTCCACTGAATTTCTTTGTCCCAGAACATTTTATAAAATAAGTACACTTGTTTAGTCTTCTAGAGAATAAATTATTAAATTCCAAAAAACAGATGAACTTCAAAAACAATCTGGCTTCAACAATATAAACACCTTGTACCTTCAAGGTGCATACATATGACTAACTAAATCTGCTAGAGAGCGTCTGTTTAAAACTGCGATTTTAGCTCACATAGTACTTCACGTGAAGGGCTACATGATTTACTAATTTGAACATTGCAATAACAAAAATGCCATTTATCATGTATGCAAGAATAGCCCTGTCTAAGAACCAAATTCTCACACTGAAAATATATAAAAAAAGAAAGACTGTTTACAGTTCAGCTAACATGCAGGCCGAAATGACCTTGGCAATAGCCAGTCATTATCACTTGATGTTTACAAAAACTGTGAGCTAAAAATAGTGCTGAAGTAACGTTAAGATCTAATCGGGTCAAGGCAATTTTCGGAAGAGAGATTCAAATCCAATGAAAATTATCATTACAATAAAATATAATGAAACAAAAATAAAATAAAAAAGAATTTAAAACTAACACACAAGCAATTTAATTACATATATGTAACAATATCAACATGAGGTTTTCACCAAAAGTCTTATAATAATGTTTAGTCTGACCTAAATGAAAACGGTGCTGATCTTACATCAAATGTCACTGCCAGAGTGACTGATTTGAATATCTTACTACTCAAGAAGATCAGAAGTGATGCCAGCACTCAACAGATAAAAAGATGAAAAATGGTCCGATCTTGAAATTCCTGGAAATTCTTTTCAGAGAATTAAGATCAGTCCCGTCTAGGGACTCTTATTTTAAATGCTGGTATAGTAAATTTGCTCGTACAAATTATAACTTTTCAATGTAAATTTATTTCAGATTGTTTGATAAAAATGTGTCCTGCATAAGATCCCTGCCATCAGCCAAGTTGGTCCGTTTTGCTCAAAATCTGGTGAAAGTGGTGGAAATAACGATGTCTGTGCCAGAGTCAGTGACAGAAATGCCACTTGGAACTGTGGTGCCATGGATACTGTTATACAAGCTTATAAAACAGTGAAGTATTGCTTTTAGAACAATTTGAATTATTGCATACATTAAACCTGCTTGTTGTGAAATCTCTATACAGGAACACCTTTATACAAAGGACAACTGATTATGGATTACTCTTACAAGAACCCATCATGAGATAACCTGTGATTTGTATCCCATATAAATGTCATTTGTCTGATATGGACAATGATGCTTATCTTTATACTAACTTCATCTTTTAAAAATTTGTAAATTTCATTTTCTTCATAAAATGATCATAGTATTTTTGGGGAACAGTTTTCCTAGCACTTGTTCTTTAGCTCATGATAAGTAAGTAGTATTGTTTGAAATGAAATCATGAAATAATTTTCTAAAAAGATGGAGTTTGGATTTTTTAAAATAAGAAATCTTGTGTCCAGTCAGCTGGTACACAATCTTATTAGCATAAATAGTTTAACAGTGTTTGATAGATTGCCATGAAACTTTTTAAAATCAGTTTGCTCCCCTAGTTTTTATGTGTCTGCCAGAAGGTGGAGTGTATTATGACATTGTTCTTCTGTCCTTCAATCCAAATTTTGTGGATGGTTTACACATGGGGGTAAGGTAAGGAGGACCCTAACAAATTTCAGGTTTACAAGCTCAAAGGTGAAGGTTTCTGTGACTGAAAGAATAAAAATGGTTTCAGCACACTAGTTTGAGATTCTCAACCATCTACAGTTGCAAAACATTTTGGACAGTTTGTACCTGAGGTAGGAAGGAACGTATCAGTGTCAGGGTCAATAGGTCGAAGGTCAACATCACAGTGACTGAATGAAGAATTACAGTTTCTGCACAATAATTTGAGTTCTCCATCATTTAAAGTTGCCAAACGTGTAGATAGGTTGCACCTGATGTAAAGAGAACCCAATTAATTTCTGAGTTAGAAAATCAAAGGTAAAAGCTACTGTGACTGAAGGAAGAAAAATGGTTCTGTGCAGTATTAGTCCTATATGATATACTTCAACCAAACTTTATTGGATGGTTTGCACTTGGTGTAAGGAAGAAGGCAGTTGATTTTGGGATCTGAAAGGCCTAGGTCACTGACTGAAAGAAGACAAATGTTTTCTGCACAATAACAGTTTTACATCACATACCTCATCTGGAATTCTAGAATGACATGCATTTATGGTAAGGAAGAAGTCTATTGACTTAGGGGTGAAAAGATAAAAGGTCAAGGTTGCTCATGAGAAAGAAGATGAAATGATTTCAGTGCAAAAAGTTTACTTATCAACATTGAGGATTACTGTTAACCATGGGACAGGTGTATAATGTGCCATTCAGGTTCTCATGTTCTTATGTTATAAGATAATGCCCTTTTTTAAAATTCAGCTGAATGCAGCGTATGACAAAATATTATCACATTTTCCAATAGATTTCTACAAAACTTGGTGAAAAATTTTATGAGCATCATCTGAAAATATGCATATTGACAAATTGCTTTGCTCAGGCAATTTTTGATTGAGTGGTAGCCATTTTTGTCTTTGAGCTGAATGGTCAATCTTGTGAGTAGAGATAGTCCCAGTTTTCAATAGATCATTGTTGGTACATGTTACAGTCATCATCTGAAGATGTCGGTAAATCACTTTGCTTCTTTGATTGTTATTTGAGTAATGCTATTTTTGACCTGGAGCCTGTTGTTGTATAGGACAGAATCTTGTGGATCAGCATGAAACTTTGTACAACCTAATGACGTTATTTGAAGATGTATATAATAACAGATTACTGCCCCTGGCATTATTTGTTTGAGTTATTGCCATTTTGCTATGCTGCTGCTGAATGCAGTGTACAACAAAATCTTGCAAATGCAACTAGTTTTGCCGTTTTTGCTTTGAAATTTGGTGCAGATTATGGTCATCATCAGATGATGTGCTTGTTGACAAATTGCATTCCGCAGTTTTTTGGTTAGAGGTATGACCCGTTTTTACATTGAGATTAATGTAGTTTATGAAAGAATATTGTGAATGCAACTAGTTTTTAATGACCTGACATTAAAGGTCACCGGCCATACTCCAACATTTTTCTGTTTACATCAGATTTGCATTACATGATTAAAAGTAGTTATACTTGCACAAAAAGAACAAAAAAAATTATCAAGTGTAAGGAAGAAATAATAATTTAATTACTCGAAATAGACACAGACAACGCTGTTACTTCCCCTTAGCTACAATTTCCCACCTATAGAGGATGCCAACTGGAAATGACGTACATTTATCCCCAAAAGACGAAGCACATGCTCCTTGTTGTCAAAAAATAAAACATTATAAACTGTGGATTGGGAACATTTAGATGAAACTACTGAAAACTAATTTATTGTTCAGCCTTATATTGATATGCGTGCGCGACGCACAAGATTGTGTCACTTTCAAAACTGTTCCATTGTTTCAATTTATTTTCAAAATTCCCGTTAATACAGGTAAAAAGGAATTAATGTTGGCTTCCCTATGTAACTTATCATGCTTGAATGGCGGGTGCCTTCAAGCAATTGGGTGATATTTTCGTCTCTTTTGCGATTTTATTATTTGACATAAGCGATACACACTACAGTAAGGATACATACGCAAGCCGGCATCCACTACATATACGGAGTTCGTGGATATATTTTTTCCTATATTAAATTTCACATGATGAAAAAGGAAGGAATAAATGATAACAATGCAAGGTTAGTTTCTTTTCGTTTTATTTCAAATAAGTGCATGTTTATCAATTTTTTTTGTACCGTGCGGGTGGGGGGGGATAAATTCAACACAAAATTATTTCCTTTTTTATTTGTATGGAATAATGGAGAAAATATGATGGATGATATTGACTAGTAATGACAAGCCTTTAATTTATGCGTGTGCTCACTAAGACAACTTGAAAATAAAAACAAACAATAAAACTGACTAGTAAGAGCTTCATGTTGCAGCAGCACTGACAAAATGCTGATCATTATTCTCTCTCTCGCTCTCTCTCATGTTTAATCTAGCGTGTATTATGTGCAGGTGTGTTACAACGTGAAGCCTAAAATTAAATATATTTGTTATCTCATTTGCACTACCCTTAGAAAAATGTATACATATTCTGTAAACAATATAGAATATAGAATATTATCTGTTAAATATTATTGTTTAATAAATCAATATTGATAATTTGATCTGAAGACTTAAATTGAGAACGTCGTTGTGCGGATGCATATATTTTTTTTAGCATTAAACAAATGTATATGAATATTTTAATTAGAACGAGCAGGATATGTCAGTTTATGTTTTCTCTCATATGTATGTACGTTTCGAAGTATGATTATTTTCTTTGAAAGAATATCAAGATAGTTCGTTTAAATTTACTTTTTTTTCCTAAAACCTATTCCTAAAACGTATCTTACATAGTATCCACTTGTTGTTTGAAGATAAAGAACTTGTTCAAACTATTGTTAAGTTGAGCCGAATTGTCTTTCGAGTTGGGCCGAATTGTCTTTGGGCCAAATTGACTATAATCCAGCATAAATGATACAATTTTCCCATCCCCTCACCCTGTTGGATCCCACAGCGTGAACCCACTTTTTTTCTGGTAAACAGGGTCTTTCGGAAAAAGAAAGAACCCTTTTTCCATCATCATTCTTTTGGTTACATCCATATGCAACACAGTGCACCATATTTGCTGTACAAAAGCACGATCGTAAGATATATCACATAGACATTTACGTGGGGAAATTAAACACTTGAATGGCTAGGTTGTATAGAAGGGATAAATGTATGTCATATCCGTTTTTGGTATGCGGAAACTACCGATTGTTTACAGAGATTGCCGAATAAATTTTTAATTTAAAAAAGTGGCTTTTTAAGTCAAATTAAAATATTTTTATGGGGTGCATACATAACAAATGTGTTTTGTTAATGACTGTAATAATATCACACGTTTGTACAAAATATGCAGAATAAATGTGCCTAGGTATTCTTTATTCAGACTATATCCTGAACAGATTTTTTTGAGATTATTTTTTAAAATTTCTTATGCATGTGTAGTTGTTGATCAGGAAACCATTCTGTTGTCCTGAACAAAGATATCATATTCAACATACATACATACTGTACTATAAATACTCTAAATCATTGGTTCCAAAGTGGCAGTACCGCCCCCTACCTCCTTAGGGGCAGTGTGATTACCGAGGGGGGCTTGATGTTGAATAATGCTTTTTACAGGGTAAGGTAGGGGGGCGCTGAGGATAACCAATGGGGCAATGGCCCAAAAAAGTTAGGGAACCACTGCTGATAATAAATCCACATTTAGGTAAATTCTGTAAGGTTATAGTAAGTGCACATGTACAAATGCCAGCTTCTTACATAAAGATCTTTATTTCAGTGAGGAAGACAAACTTAAAGCAATGCAGATAAAAGAATCTGCCAGTGAACATGCCTTTGATGAAGGAATTCCATCATCTTTGATGTTGCTGAATATTGCACATGAATATTTGGGAAGGTAAGTACAGTTTCAAACACTTTTTAACAACTATTGATGTAATAATAATAGTAATCATAATAATAATAATCATAATAATATTGTTGTTATTAATAATAATCATAATTTAAAGATCAAGATCATTTGGCTCATAAAGCGTTCTATGGTTACATGTACTTAATGTAAAATGTTTATAAGTTTAGGGTGTATTTATAGAACCGTGCTGTTAAACTTGATAATTGATCAACTGCTACTATCAAAGATGAACAAGGCATCACAGATTTGTGTATAATACAGCATTAATAGTACAGATATCATGTTACAGGTGTTAAAATGAGTACATGAAAGTACATTGTTATAAAGAAGAGTAGTAGTGAATTACAATCATGCAAATGATTGTGTCTTTTGACTAGTATGCTTTTTAAAACCATTAGATGAGTCAGCTGACCATATATGGGTTGGATGGGAATTGATTTACAAGGTTAAGAAGCACTGTACCTCTACAGTACAGTGAATGAATACCCCAAATAAAGAATACTAAAGAACACAACAAATGATGATTGCTTAAATGCTTAAAATGGTACTTCCACTTGGATGATCACAAATCAAACACCTATGAAGATAAATCACTTACACTCATTATCAAAGGGAGCCAGTGCAGCCAATAACACAAAACTACAAACTGGTTATTAAAGTATTTGTGTATGATCTCATCCTTAAAATGTGATATTGATTCAGTAGTTTTGTCCAAAACTCAGAAAGTGCGAGTTTCAGCATTCTGCAGTAATTAGTTTATGTACACAGTGTTTCATTAATAACTGTGTATATAACACGATGTTTCATTAGTAATTAGTGTATATACACTGTTTATTAATAATTAGTGTACATACACAGTGTTCATTAGTAGTTAGTGTACATAGTGTTCATTAGTAATTAGTGTACATACAGTGTTCATTAGTAATTAGTGTGCATACACAGTGTTCATTAGTAATTAGTGTACATACAGTGTTCATTAGTAATTAGTGTACATACATAGTGTTTCATTTGTAATTAGCATATATAGACAGTGTTTCATTAGTAATTTTGCCTCAAGCAATAGTTTTAGTATTTTAAAATCATGCTGTTTATTGGGATTAAGCATGCATGGATAAAATGAGACATGCTTTGTTGAGGATTCAAATTTTTCAGCAACAGTTTCACTTGAATGAAGAATAGATTTGAATAAGTATTTGATGTAAGTTTCATTTATAGTTTCCTTTCTTATTCTTTCTTCACTTTTGGGAATAACAGTGTATGAATACCTTCTGCTTTATTCTCATTTCTCTCTCTCTCATTATTTAGCTTGCTACCTGATACCATATAGATCTGTGTGCATTGAAAAAATATAAAATGCTTTATAATTCTTTTTCTAAAAGTGTGAAAATAAAACATACATCAAAAAGCTAATATTTTTAACCAGATTATAGAAATAACATTGATTTATCAAATAGCTTTGCTGATCTCCAGGTATCAAACACAGTAAAAGAAAAGGGGGTGCTTCTTTATCATTTGGGAGTAATTTTTCATTGGATGTTAGGGCAGCAATGCAATCCACAAACTTTAGTATGCCAGGAAATTTTGTGATACTTCAGTAGACCTCTGTTTTGTACTTTTGATAGTTTTACATAATTCAGATAAATACCTTTAGAAATACTTGGAATGTAAATATATCTTGGTGAAGGTGCACTCACATGAGTTGAGAGATTTTGGAATTTAGCTCTCCTGTTATCCTGACCTGTAGCTGTTTTAGCTTATGTAAATTTTAGGAAATATGCTCTTTTGATTCATCACTTGAGAATCTTTTTATGAGCTGTGAAACCCACAAGTGTTTCATGTAATCACTAGGGCATTAGCAATATCATTAGGTTCTTGATGAATGATACCATTTCATCGCTGATATATCTCGATGGCAGGTTTTATTTATAGATTTGCCTCTCAAGTCATTGAAGGTTGTCCCAAGTTATTAAGGTTCTTTTTTGTAATACTGTTTGGTATTTCTTTTGTATGTTTTCCTTGCTTTTTGAATCATTGACATGGCTCTGATTCTTGATAATCTGTAGTGGTTGATATCATTTCATTTATGAATTCTGTTCCATGTCTTAAGAGCATTCATATATGACTTGCAATCCAGATGGGTTGATTCTATCACTTTCTTGAATTTAATTGGAACATGACTGTTCATTAAACAAATGTCAAGATAATCAGATGGGTCATCTAAAGATTAAATTATTTACCAATGAATATCTTTCATTTCTTTTAGGAATAGGTTTGAATTGAAGTTTTTCAATATTGATACTTTGATATATTTGTTTGCTTTTTTAACTAATTTTCTTGTACAGAAGATTGGGGTGCCACAACTTTCATAATTTTGTCAGTGTTGTTAGGATAGATATGTTAATGTTTTAGATACCCCTGTTATTTTAGTGGGTACATTACAACCTCTTACTCTAGCGGTTACAGTACAACCTCTTTAGTTGGTACAGTACAACCTCTTAATGCTAGTGGGTACAGTACAACCTCTTACTCTAGTTGGCACAGTACAACCTCTGTTACTCTTGTTGGTGCAGTACATGCATGAGCTGTTTATTTTTCAGAGAGTTCGTTGTTTTAAAACAGCTTTGATTGTTGTCATACAGCAACTTGTAATTAAAGTCACCTGCTCAACAGATTTCTTTGTTTTCTAAAAGACGATTTTAAGCTTATGTTGAGATGTGGTATGCTAAGCATTGACAGCATTTGGTAATCTATATACACAACAAATAGTTTTTGGACATAATGACTTTTTTTTTGTAACCAAATTAATTCCATTCCATTTTAATTCAGATCTTATCACTGTTTGATAAGAACTCAGTCTCTGTTCTAAACCAAAAGCCCATATTTTTAAAATTCTCTCTTTGAAAACTCTAGTTAGGATCGTTAGATTGATTATCATGAAAAAGTTTATGTAGGAAAGTTTCCCTTGATGTAAAAATATTGATTAATGAATTGAAGTATTTTGATTTCATCTAGTTTTGTTAAAGATAACGGATGTTCAAAAGGCATATTTTGAGACCTTTTTCACTTGAGCAACTGAATTTAGAATGATTCTAAGTTTGATGGTCTTGCGATGAATGGTACAGAATATTTGAGTTACTAATTTCACTGTCAATATAATGAACCATGAGACCACAATCGGGCTGACTCCCTGACCATCCATGCAGGCAAGAAAAGCTGTGGCACTTGCCCGACTGCCAATCCAGCATGTGGAGCAGTATTTAATGATGTATCCATTGGAGAGGTACTGTTCCACTCAAATGGATGATGCCACCATCTTATCCATGCTGCCAGGTTTGGATAACATGGACATGGATGCAGTGCCAGAAGTGGACAACCCCAGCAGTTAGTGCGTGGATAACCTCAACAACTTTTCTTACTTGGACCCTGCATTGGAGCAGATGTAGTTTAGTTTCAAATCAGCCATGAAGGAAATTTATTGTGTTTTGTCCATTTCCAAGTTGCCATGACCAACATCTGTAAGTCAAGCCCATGAATTGACAGCTTCAGTGGACTTGAAAGATGAAGAAGACAATCATTCCTCCTTCCATCTGTTGCTGCAGTTGCTGAAGATAAAAGAGCTTATGGACCATCTGTTGGATTAGATTTGAGAACAAGACAAGATCTGGGATCCAAGCAACTCTATGCACCCAGCATCCATCTGATCACAATGGTATCAGTTGCATTTGTCAGCTGTGCTTCCTACCTTGGACAAAAACATCATTGGGGTCAAAATGACAGCACCACTATTTTACAAGGTGGATAGTAGTGCTGTCCAGACTATTTTCAAGCCAGTGTCAAACACACCAGGAGAACTGGTCATTACATGACAAGTGGGCAGTGGAGAAAGTCCACAAGCCAAACTGTCTTTAGTTTTACTCCAGGCTTTTTCTAGTGCCCAAAACCAATGGGAAACTCAGGCCAGTTATAGACCTGAACTGGTTCAACAACTTCATAACTGCACTAAGGTTCACAATGGAGAAGGCGCTTTCAGTCAGGCCTTATATAAAGGAGGATGAATTTGCAGTCAGTTTAGGCCTAGTCAGCACTTATTATCATGTCCTTATCCACCATCCAGTTTGGCCCAGTTTCCTTTGATTATGGGTTCCAAGGAACAATACACCTATTTCGTGCACTCCAATTTGGTCTCAACATCAGTTGATGGGCTTACTTGGAGGATATCAGCTATATTGTCATTTTTCTTCTGCTCAACATCAACAGAAACTGGCTTGGCTTGACAGTATCCTCCAAAAACTTCGTACTTTCATCCTTGGTGAAGGGAATAAATAAATCTTTCAGTCTTGTTCATTTAAGGTTCCTAATGAACTAGTACATGTCAGATCACATACCATCCCATTATTTTGTCCACCTAGGCATGGGAATTTTGACAAATTTCAGTCTTGTGTGCCACTCTCACATACTCAAGCAGATTATTTAGTTGCATAGTCAGTTTCCAAAATATAGTGGATTTCAGTGAGTTTCTACGACTTCTTACTCTGCTCAATGTGGCAGTGGACTTGATAATTCTCTGCCACCTTTCATGTGCCCATTGCAGATGGCCCTGCAGGACCAGTGGCGTCCTTTTTCCACTATACCCAATTAGTGTCATTGGTGCAAACAGTACAGTGGGTAATAACAGGAATACCTCTGGAAAAATTACAACCAGAAATCGTGATCTGTACTAATGCCAGTTCATACAGTGGGAGAGTCCATTTGTTGCCCATCTTCATTATGGTTAGTGGCAAGTGTGGGGCCAGAGGAGGTACCTCTTCAGCTTCTGGATATGAAGGTCATAGTAAATGCTTTTCATTTTTGGGAAGGATGAATTTTACAGGAAGACAGTTTTCATTATGTTGAACAACTTAGTGTTGGTGGCCCACGTTCTCAAACAGGGGGTGACCAAATCACCCAACCTATGTGTTTTGTACTTTATGTTCTGGTTTGGCTAGCTGAAGATAAATGTCCATATCAGACATATCCAACGCAGGCTCATTGTCTTGGACTCACTGTTGTAAAGGGCAAGACTCTTCACACTGAATTGTCCATCTTCATAGGATTTATGAACTTTGGGCATATCAAGTGATAGACCTTTTTTGCAATGAGGTGGAATTACAAAACTTCCCACATTTGTCTGGCCATTCTTGGATCCAGAAGCCAGGTTCATGGATGCACTTTCAGTCAGTTTGGAGGAATTCAGGGGCTGCACAAACCTCCCCACTCGTCTGAGGGCCCTGGGTGGCTGAGTGGTCTTAGGAACTCAAATTTACAGATCACTCAAATTTCAGTTCTATCTGCTTGGGTTCAGTCATGGCTTGGCCATCGTTGGTATTTGAGAAAGCTTGCCAGTAGCTTCGCATGGGTTGGTGGTGCTACTTGGTTTCTTCCTCCTCCAGATATACTGACAGTCATGTATCATGTGTTGAAAAAGGGTGTTAAACCCACAAAAATAAACCGAACCCACTCATCTGGTATTGAGGGTAGTAGAGTAAAAAATAAGAGGTCAGAAATGAAAAGTGGGACTACAGTCTGCTTAATCTAATGATAGACATCCCCAGAACAATCCCTGTGATGCCCAACCTTGACAGTCTTGAGCACAGGTGTTGCATCCATGCACATGCTTGTCTCTTGTCAGGAGAGTCTTGCATCAAAAGGAATTTCAGTCACTGTTATGGAGGGAATATCACAAACATGAAGGCCCTTCACCTTAATGACGTGAGGGAAGTGGTGGTTTTCAGGGACTAGTGCAGTGTCAACAGTCTCATCCCATTGTTTGCCTAGATACCGCAACTGGTTACCTTTGTTTTTCTATGGCCTTTTGAGGATATATTGTTAGCCCCTGTTACAGTCATAGGCTTCCACTCCATATTTGACACATTCAGGCATCATAGTAGAGGGAGTGTTGGTCACAGTAAAGATCTGAAAGACCTGCTTGGCAATTTTAAACTGAATAGACCAACATAATACAGTAAAACCTGTTATGAGAGACCGCCCCTTCTACCAACAAAAAATGGTCTCTGAAGACAGGTGGTCTCTCATAGAAGGTTTGTACAAAAAGACCAGTTTCCAAGGTCCAGTTTCAGAATAAGTTAAAGAAAAATAACCACAATCACTGTACATATATTCTATTCTTCATCAACAGTTTTTGCTAAAATATTGTATGCATTCATCTGAAAACAAAATTATAGAGCAATAAAGATATCCTTCTATCATTAAACATGAAATCACATTTACATTTGAAGATCACAGCATATGAAATTGTTCTGATTTACTCGTTTCCTTTATAACAACCTAAACTTGTTTTACCAATGTTTAAACCACTTTTTTTGCGATTGGTCTGCTCTTTTTAACTTCTATCAGTTACAATAGTTATTTTCTCCAGCCTTAAAATTTGTCTGTTTTTAGCTGGAGGTTCGTCCATTGTTATTAAGGTTCTAGGCGTTATTAGTGCTCAGTTGTAATATCGAAGGTAAAGATGGTTTTGACTGGGCTTTGGGAAAATATGAAAAATCTGTACGTGTGCATTGCATATCTGACAATTAATGAAATAAAAAGAAACAGTTATCTCATCCAGAAACAGAACCATATACTCAGAGACAAAAGTGAACAGCTTCATTCTAAGAAGACATACAGGGATTAAGTCTATAAACAAAGTGTGTAACCTGGTCGCACCAACTTGAATAGACGACAGCTTTGATTGGGATGTAATCAGTTAACATCGGGGGAAAAAAACAACAAACATCACAAGTCTTGAACACTATCAAATGAATCCCGCAAACGACTCTCTCTTGGTGGTTTAATAGACAGTGACCTTATTCACAACCAGGCAATACGGATTAACTCTGAAGACAAACAATATACTCGACCACTTCATCAATTTCGGCACTACAATGGCAATTTGTGACATGTACATTAGCCTGGTTTACGGATTATAGTGTAGCCACATACATTCTTTTTATAGATTATTTTTTTTTTATGTTTGTGTTTGATCAGAACAATCGTTACTAATCAAGCAGTCGTTGTAACAGTTGATTACATATAGGTCAGTGGTGTCTGTCTGTTCTCACCATACAGTTGTTCATCGGGATTCTGGGTCCTACTCTGCGATATGGCCAGGAAGCAGGCTAAGTGCAGGAATAAGTCTGGTTTCCCTACTTTGTATGCTCCCTGTGTTGCTCTCCTTTATACAAATAGTAGAGAACATTGCCAGGAGCATATGAAGCAGGGAACCAGACTAGGGATTAATCTACATGTACTTTAGTCTGGTTTACAACAGAAACTATAAAACACTATAAGCATAGCCAGCCTACTTGTTTTTTTTTTAGAACATTATGGGCGGTCATTGTTACAGTCATTAAATAAAGTTTGGTGGAGTTTATCCTCATTTTTGCGATGCAGTCGTTCATAGCAGTGTCGAAATTCATATTTTGCCAAGACTTCACGGTTGCTGGTCGTGTTCAGCAGGTGGTCACTCACGACAGAGCCTTTATATAATAAAATCAATCCATGCATTACGATTGTGGTCGGAAATGACAGGTGGTTGCTCATAGCAGAGGTCGCTCATAACAGTTTTCACTGTATTTAAATCTGAGACATAATAGATGCCATTGGTGGCGTGCGCAGACAATATTCTCAAGCTTATATCTGTGTGATCTAGTTTCATAGAGACAAGAATTAAAGGTCACTGGCCACCTATATTGTACAAACGTGTGATATTATTATAATCATAAACAAAACGCATTTGTTATGTATGCACACCATAAAAATGTTTAATTAGGCTTAAAAATCCGCTTTTTTAAATTAAAAATTTATTTGGCAATCTCCATAAACAATCGGAAGTTTTCACGTGCCAAAAACGGATATGACGTACATTTATCCCTTCTATTCAAGTGAGACATTCAAGTGTTTAATTTCTCCACGTAAATGTCTGTGTGATATATCTCATGATCGTGCTTTTGTACAGCAAATATGATGCACTGTGTTGCATATGGAAGTACCCAAAAGAGTGATGATGGGAAAAAGGGTTCTTTCTCTTTCCAAAAGACCCTTTTTACCAGAAAAAAAGTGGATTCACGCTGTGGGATCGAATAGGGTGATGGGATAAGAAAGTTGTATCATTTATGCTGGATTATAGTCAACTTGGCCCAAAGACAATTCGGCCAAAGACAATTTGGCCCAACTCGAAAGACAATTCGGCTCAACTTAACAATAGTTTGAACAAGTTCTTTTACTTCAAACAAGAAGTAGATACTGTGTAAGATACGTTTTAGGAATAGGTTTGAGGAAAAAGAAAACTAAATTTAAATGAATTACCTTGATATTCTTTCAAAGAAAATAATCATACTTCGTAATGTACATATATATGAAAGAAAACACAAACTGACATATCTTGCTCGTTCTAATTAAAATATTTATATACATTTTTTAATGCTAAAAAATATATGCATCTGCACAATGACATTCTCAATTTAAGTCTTCAGGTCAAATTATCAATATTGATTTATTAAACAATAATTCTTATCAGATAATATTCTGCAGAATACGTATACATTTTTCTAAGATTAGTGTATATGAGATATTATAACAAATATATTTAAATTTAGGCTTCATGTTGTAACACTCCTGCATATAATACACACTCGATTACACGAGAGAGAGAGAGAGAGAGAGAGAAAGAGAGAATAATGTTGAGCATTATGTCAGTGTTGATGCAATATGAAGCTCTTACCAGTTTGTTTTATTGTTTGTTTTTATTTTTCAGGTTTTCTTAGTGTGTGCACGCGTAAATTGAAAGCTTGTCATTACTAGTCAATCCATTATTCCATACAAATAAGAAAGGAAATAATTTTGTGTTGAATTTGTGCCCACCCCCTGCACGGTACAAAACAATTGATAAAGATACACTTATTTGAAAATAAAATGAAAGAAACTAACCTTGCATTGTCATCATTTATTCCTTCTTTTCTCATCATGCGAAATTTATTAAAGAAAAAAATATATCCACGAACTCCGTATATGTAGTGGATGTCGGCTTGCATATGCATCCTTACTGAAGTGTGTATCGCTTATGTCAAATAACAAAATCACAAAAGAGATGAAAATATCACCTGATTGCTTGAATGCTTGAAGGTAACTGCCATTCACTCATGATAAGTGCAAACTGACCAAGATTGTATTGTATCCAGGTTAACTATACGACAGTATCTCGCAAATAAAAATTATTATTTTAAAATACATCCACTGTGAGTGCAAATGATAATCCTTTTGCTAGCATGGGTTAGGGGCCCCGAGTGGCCGAGTGGTCTAAAGCACTCACCATTACAGATCACTGCCATCTCACCTCTGTCTGCGTAAGTTCGAGTCCCAGGCTCGGCTAACATTGGTATGTGAGAAAGCCTGCCAGTAGCTACTCGTGGGTCGGTGGTTCTTCCCGGGTTTTTCCAGGGTTCTTCCTCCACCAATTATACTGGCCGCCATGTATAGCCTATCTTGTGCTGAAAAATGGCGTTAAACTTGACAACAACAACAACTAGCATGGGTTACAAAAGTGTTATTAAAGCAAGTTATTGTTGTGTATGCTATCTGCCCTGCAAACAAATTATAATTACATCTGGCAAACAAATAGAAGCCTGCGTGATGGATAAACACAACTGGCAGTGAACAATAAACTCCTTGCTTAAACTTACCGACAGGATATCAGATACAAATGTTATTTTATTACAAAGCAAACCAACACCGAAAACTGACTTTGATATCTTTTAAGTGTGCCATTTTTTCTTATGAAGTCGGCCGACATAAGGAACTATGTTTGGTTCCTTTGGATTCTTTTAAGTGTGCCGATTTCTTTTTTTTAATAAAGTCAGCTGACATAGGGAAGCCAACATTGATTCCTTTTTACCTGTATTAACGGGAATTTTCAAAATAAATTGAAACGATGGAACTGTTTTGAAAGCAACACAATCTAGTGCGTCACACACGCATATCGATATAAGGCTGAACAGTAAATTAGTTTTCAGTAGTTTCATCTAAATGTTCCCAATCCATAGTTTATAATGTTTTATTTTTTGACAACAAGAAGCATGTACTTCGTCTTGTGGGGATAAATGTACGTCATTTCCAGCTGGCGTCCTCTATAGGTGGGAAATCGTAGCTAAGGGGAAGTAACAGCGTTGTATACATCTATTTCGAGTAAGTAAATTATTATTTCTTCTTTACACTTGATAATTTTTTTTGTTCTTTTTGTGCAAGTATAACTACTTTTAATCATGTAATTCAAATCTGATGTAAACAGAAAAATGTTGGAGTATGGCCGGTGACCTTTAAATCAAATTGGTCTGGTTGCTGTAGCCAGATCAGTTAGACCTCAGCACAACCTACTCATGACCTGACTGATGCATACTTTCATGTCCCTATCCACCCTGTATCCGCAAGTTTCTGTTTCTCTTACTGCAACACCGTTTATCAATTCACTGTTCTTCCCTTTGACCTTTGACCTCAACATCAACCCCTGGGCTTTTACTGCAATTAAGGATTGCATTATCTCCCTGTTCCAGTCGATGTTATCTATAACAACGTCAGTGTACCTGGATGATATCCTCCAGAAACACATGGTAAGTTCTTTCAAACTCCAAAGCATGAATGATCTCCTTTCTCTTTTAGTAATTCTAGGCCTTTTAGTGAACTGGGAAAAGTCGAGACTTCCATCCATCCCAGAAATTTTTCTGTCTGGGTATGGAGTTCTTAACCAACCGAAATCTGGTGTGGCTTCCTTCCGTTCACATAACCAGGATAGTCGGACTCATTGAGTCTATTTCCAACACGACTTGAATTTCTGCAAGAGAGTTCTTGCAACTCTTTGGTTTGTTCATTGCAGCAGCAGACCTGATCCCACTCAGCTGTCTTTTTATTCGCCCCTTACAGATGACACTGTTGGCACATTAGCATCCATTTTCAAGTCCCCTCGATCAAGCAGTCATGATCACACATGAGATTCAATCCTTCCTGCATCAGTGGAGCAACCCAGGTTGGCTGACCATGGGAATCCCCATGGAGAAGCCCAAGTGGACATCACAGTATGCACCAATGCCAGTGATTACTGTTGGGGTACCCACCTGTTGCCAGACTTCACTGCCTCAGCTGCATGAGGGAGCCAGGGGAACAGCCCCTGCAAATCAACATCCTCAAAATGAAGGCTGTCATCAAAGTCATTCACTTCTGGGAAGATCGACTCTCGGGGAAAATGGTTCTCATTATGTCTGACAACTTGGTCGTGGTGTCCTATCAAAATCACCTGACCAGTATCTTCTGATATGGCAGTTTCTTTGTTGGTATGACAATCTCCATCTCAATGTACAAATCAGGGCACATTCCCAGTAGACTAAATGTCTTTGCCCACATTTAAGCCCTTCACACGGAATGTCCTATGATCAACCATTTGTGATGAGGTGGAATCACAAGTTACCCACCTTCTTCTCTCCTATTCCAGACCCAGAAGCTTAGGCTGTGGATGCATTGTCAATCAGTTGGGAGGGGTTGTGGGCCTTTGCCAATACACCCACAGTCCTGATACTGAAAATAATCCAGAAGTTACTGGGTCAGAACTGAAATGTGATTCTAATAGCCCCTGTCAGATAGGACAAGTCCTGGGTCACCAATCTACTCGATCTAGCAATAGATCTGCCCAGGAAGATCCTGGCCAACCTGAATCTCTTCAGGTAACCTGGTCACCTGTGTTCCATCCCTATCCTGACCATCATCTTCAGCATTCTTGGCTGCTATCCTGACAGCCGTGCAAGACAAACAATTTAAACTTTCGATTGTGGAGAGAATCTCGAGAGCAAGAAGGCCCTCCACTCTGAAGGCTTATAAGGGAAAGGGCTTGTTTTCAGGGACTGGTGCCAGACCAATAACATTGTCCCTCTGAGTGCCTGAATCCCACAACTGGCCAACTTTTTTTTCTAGCTCTATGAGGAGACACAGCAGGCCCCATCACTATCAAAGGCTACTGCTCTATGATATCTGATAGATTCTGGCATCATTGTGGCTGATATGACATTGGGCATGATAAAGACCTTTCAGATCTTTTAGCTTATATTGATCTCAATCGACCAAAATCCCTAACCTCATTTCCAAATGCAACCTGTCCTCAGTTTTAACATGGCTCAGTTTGAGTAAATTCAAGCCTCTACCCCACATTTTGCTTAAGTTTCTTTGATACGATACATCTTTCCTGATAGCCTCCACATGCAGGGTAAATATGCCCTCTCCATCAACCTGAGCTGTTTTCAGGTGGTCCTCTTGACACAACCAGGCTTTGTAACCAAAAACAGGTTACTGTCCATTGATAGCCAAAGAGATGTTATTTGCTCCCTCTCATCCATAGACAGGTCGAGAGCAGCAGCCATGCAGGATTCTGTTCACGCTGTCAAGCACTACTTGAAACACACAGAGACATGTGGCATGCGCAAATGCCTCTTCCTCCCGGTGAAAGCTGGGAAACAGGATATCATCCCTGAAGCCTTTGCTTTGTGGTTGTAGAGGGTTATAATCTTGTCATACTCAGAGGTCTCTCAAGATTACAGCTAATGAGATTTTAGCCATCTCTGCGAGCTTTGCATTTGAACATAATGTTTCAATCTGAGATATAGTGGAAGCTGTTTTCTGGCATGCAGAGTCAACCTTCTTGAGGGGGGCCTCGAGTGGCCGAGTGGTCTAAAGCGCTCTCCGTTACGGATCACTGCCATCTCACCTCTGTCTGCGTGGGTTCGAGTCTAAGATTTGGCGAATGTGGATACATGAGAAAGCTTGCCAGTAGCTTCTCGTGGGTCGGTGGTTCTTTCCGCGGATTTCCCGGTTTCTTCCTCCACCATTAATACTGGCCGCCATGTATAGCCTATTGTGTGCTGAAAAATGGTGTTAAGCCCCACAACAACAACAACAACATCAACCTGTTATCACTGAATTGACAAGTGAAATTTTGTAAGTAAGATTTCAGTATCATCTTCTTAATCATAGATTAGAGTCACAAGTCAAGGGACCTCAGGCTGTGTTGCTTATGTAAGTAGGAGAATGGACTATCCTTCACATGGGGGATCCAGTTATGCTTCCCCAGAAGGATACCTGAAGTAGAGGTCAGTTGCTCAGCATCCCCTTCTCCTATTAATTATTCTCTTAACGTAATGTGATTGGGGAATGTATTTCGAAGAAGAAAGCAAATTTTTAAGTAAATTATGTTTCTCTGAGAATACTTACCCAATCACATTACTTAAAAACCCTCCCAACCACCCTGCCGTGTGAGCATCCTCTTTAGCATGTCACTCAGCTAAAAACTAGCAACACATGGCAGTTCCAAAGGGAGGTAATGGGTAAGAGTTATTGCCCTTTGTATATTTGAAATAGGATAAGATGAGTTTCATCTTTAAGTAGGGCTGGATTCGCAAGGTAGCATGCTAATATTCCTAAGGTAATGTGATTGGGTAAGTATTCTTGGAAAAACATAATTTACTTAAAAATTTGCTTTCATTCTCAAATTACCTGTAGATCATCTGAAATCTATTTAAGAATGATAGCACATCCATTTAAGCATGATGGCACATCCATTTAAGCACAATAGCACATCCATTTAAGCAAGATATCATGTCCATTAAGCATGAATGCAAATCTATTTAAAGATGATAGCACATTTAAGTATATTGTATCCATATAAGCATGATAGCTTAATGCCAATAGAATACTTACTTGATTACATTACTATTAAACCCTCTCACCAAATCCACACAGATATAAGCATCATCTTTGATATATTGCTCAGGTTAAGCTGGTAAACATTTGGTTGATGAATAGCCATTTAGTGGGTAGCAAGAGGCGGTAATGAGGTTTCCCCATATCTATAGTTTGCATCATAATATGATTGTGGTAAGGAGATTCCCCATAACTATAGTTTGCATCATAATATGATTGTGATAAGGAGATTCCCCATAACTATAGTTTGCATCATAACATGATTGTGATAAGGAGATTCCCCATAACTATAGTTTGCATCATAACATGATTGTGATAAGGAGATTCCCCATAACTATAGTTTGCATCATAACATGATTGTGATAAGGAGAAACTTGAAACTTTACTTTCTGCAAATTGTGTCTTGGTTTTAAATTGATGACATATTGGTTACCATAATTCTAATGCCACAAAGTTGATAGGAAATCTTGTAGTGTTTTGTTTTATATGATCTTTTGATCATACTGTAGACATTTATGACTTTGAATTTTACTAGTGTGATGGCATGATTTCACACTGCCCTGGTTAAAAACAATAGAAACATGATCTTATGATGATATTGTAGACATTTATGACTTTGAATTTTACTAGTGTGATGGCATGATTTAATACTGCCCTGGTTAAAAACAATAGAAACGTGATCTTATGATGATATTGTAGATATTGAAATTTGCTAGTGTGATGACTTTTTCACAATGTCACATGGTTCAGAACAATATAAACATCTCCCTGATTTCTTACAATGGTTGACACTGATAGCATGGTTCTGTTTATATGTGATTCTGGTTTGTAGCTCTACTGGTCACAGACCAAAACAGATTATAGAATAGTCTGTTGTCCATCATCGACATGTCCACTAGCACGTGTTTGTTATTTTTACTCCTCCAAAACTATTTGGGGGATTACTATAAAACTTTGCATGCCTGTTCATCCCATGGTATGGTTGATCCTAAATGAAAATGGTGCCTGTCCTACTGAATGGATGGTTATATCAACATTGGATTTTCACTCTAAGACTTCTTATGAAGTCCAGTTAGTCCTGAATGAAAATTATAGCTAATCTGAAGCCCAATATGACCACAAAGGCAGTCATCTTAAATAAAAGCCTTGTTATGACTACTAAATGTAAAGTCATATTGACTTGGATTTTCACTTGAAGACTTCTTGTGATGTCTTGTTGGTCCTAAATGAATATAGTGCCAATTTGATGTCTAAGATGGTTGCAGTAGTGGCCATCTTGAAAATCTTATTTAAACTACTCCTCCTGAATGAAAAGTGCAAAACTATTACTTAATCTTAGCTGCAAAGTCCACACAATGATACCATGCAAAGTCCACACAATGACACCATGCAAAGTCCACACAATGACACCATCAGTATAACTGCTATTGCTAAGATAACCTTAGCTAGATCAATGAGTGAAAGTGCTTTGAAGTATCAAGGGAAATGTTAAAAGCATACATAAATTAAATATTGACTGTAGGAATAAATTTAGTATAAATTTTGCTTAAATATGAAAAAGCCCCTAAGTTATAAGCAATGACACATAAGTGTGATAACTCAAACTCCACCTATACTGTCCCCTTGCTTCAAAGCCCCTTGATCTACAATGCCATTTCCTAGACATAGTTTAACAAAAAATATTGTTTAGTGCCTGTTTAAGAATTAAATACCTAATTCTGATAATTTATGAACACTACATCCCATAATCAACATTCTTCCCAAGTTTATACACTGTTAATTATAGTGATGGAAAAGTAATTTGTTGTCCTTGAAAGTGTTGAATTTCCTGATAATGTATCTATATGAACCATGTGTCAACTTTCCTAGATCAGTTTTTATGAAACTTCATAGGTTGTCTGCTTTTAGAGACATGCACCTCCATATTGATTCTTGGGCCAAGAGATCATGAAGGTCACTGGAGATAATATTGGCAGTTTGTGTTCAACTTCGATGTGATAAGCAATTTTCCTGCAAGTCTGTGTCATAATAGTTACTAAAAAAACACAAAAGAGTGTATTTAATGGTGTGAAATCATTTTGTAATTGCCTGTCATCAGTGAAATAAATTAACTAGCAGTGACAAATACAAAAATATGCTCCATGGTGTCCATATTGGATACCAGCATAAGAGGGGCAGTGGTTTGCTGATGGGATTTATAGCAAGTATCTCTTCATGTTGCAGTCGATCCTGGTGCACGAAGTCAGATGGAGCATTCCTCCTCTGTTTCATGGATGTCTTGAAGGAAAAGATGGCCTCCAACAACTATGACAAGGAAATCAACCAGGCCTTTGAGCAGTGTGTATACTGCTTGTATGGACATCCAAACAAACGGGGTCGAGTCCGGCAGCTGACTGATCACATGGTACAACAAATTCATCTTACATGGGTCAGGGCTGTTGACTTGTTTGAATACTTCAAACCAAAGACACTACCAGAATTTGATAGCTTCAAGTCTGATACTATATCAGGAGAGGTAAGACATGGCACATTATAGCAGACTTTGGAATTACAAGCATGAGATGGTAAATTAGTCTTACAGTGCTACAGAAGACCGTAGACTTCATAGACAAGCAGTGTTTATCAAAGTATGCTTAAATAGTAAATTATGAGATTTGTAAATTATAAAATAATTTATTATGACCCACTGTTTAAAATGACAACATAAAATAATTTATTATGACCAACTGTTTAAAATGACAACATAAAATAATTTATTATGACCCACTGTTTAAAATGACAACATAAAATAATTTATTATGACTCACTGTATAAAATGACAACATAAAATAATTTATTATGACCCACTGTTTAAAATGACAACATAAAATAATTTATTATGACCCACTGTTTAAAATGACAACATAAAATAATTTATTATGACCCACTGTTTAAAATGACAACATAATTTATTATGACACACTGTTTAAAGTGACAACATAAAATAATTTATCATGACCCACTGTGATACTCAAAGGGGAGTATTGTTTCACTACTGACTGATCATATATCCTTATGTTTGTAGATCATCTGAAATCTTTTTAAGCATGATAACACATCCATTTAAACCTGATATCTCATCTGTTTAAGCATGATAGCACATCCATTATAGCCTGATATCTTGTCCATTTAAACATGATAGCACATCCATTTAAAAATGATAGCACATCAATTTAAGTATATGGTATCCATTTAAGCATTATAGCACAGCCATTTAAGCATATCATATTTATTTAAACATGATAGTAAATCAATATAAGCATGATAGCAAATCCATTTAAGCACAGTAGGACAGCCATTTAAGCATAATAGCACATAAACTATTAAACTTGGAGCCATTTTTTTCTCACACTTTTATCAAATAAGCACATCAGTTTAAGCGTGATAGCTCAGCCATTTAAGCATGATAGCATATCCATTTAAACATGATAGTACATCCATTTAAGCATGATAGTATATCCATTTAAGCATGATAGCATATCCATTTAAGCATGACAACACAAACTATTAAACTTAGATCCCTGACATTTTTTTCCACACTTTATTTATTGCACACTTTTTTATGTTTAAAAAATAGATGATCTGATTATATTTTCAAACATGACAGCAATTTTTTTAATATATTTATTTAAACCTTTTTGCAAAAACTTTTTTTTTTTTTTTTTACAAAAGCTTTGTCAGAGCGATTAACCAAAAACCATTTGAGGTAGACAAATAAAATTTAGCAGTGGTATAATCAGTGTTGATAACCAGGTTACATTTCCAGGTCATTACAACAAATGTTTTTATTTTACACATATTTCAAAACTCCTTGTACATAGATCTCTACAACCCTCCCTGTAGAGGGGGGAAGGGGCAGGGGATATATGGTAGCTAATGGTCAGTCTGGCATTTCCATCCATCACACAGTCCTTTTAGCTCAACTGGTGATAGACTAGAAGAGTTTTTGGGATGGCCTGTTGTCCATCATCCCATTGTCCGTCCGCCTGGCAGCACATAAATTGTTATTGCTATTCAATATAAAACACTTGGTGGATTGCCATAAAACTTTACCCACAGACATTCATCCCATGGTCATGTTGATCCTAAATAAAAATGGTCCTTTTAAGACGTAAGGTATGGCCATCACAGTAGCTGTCTTGAAAGTATTGTTATCACTACTCCTTCTAAAAGGATGTTCATATGAACATGGGGTTTTCACTAAAAAATGTTCTTATGATGCCTAGTTGGGTCTAGATGAATATGGTGTCTGTCAGACATCAGTATATCCACCATTACAGCCATCTTAAAAATCTTGTTATTCTACTCCATCTGAACATATGATTATATCAATATGAATGTTTTCACTAAATGATTTCTTATGATGTCAGCTTGGTCCCAGCTTACTCCCACATGAAAACTGTGCCAATCTGACTCCAATATGGCTATCATGGCAGCCATCTTGAAACACTTGTTATCGCTACTCCTCCAGAACGAATATGGCAACCATGGGAATTTTCTTATAGCAGCTAGTCCTAAACAGAAAATTTTATTTAACCAGAAGACTTGATTATGGTGTCTTGTTTGGCCTACATGAAAGTGATGCCAATCTCTCATCCAATTTAATTACCATAGTGACCATCTTGAAACTTTTGTCTTTGCTCCTCCTTCTGAATGGATGATCATATTAACATGGGATTTTCACCAAAAGACTTTAATGATGTCTGGTTGGTCCTTAATGAAAATGCTGCTGATCTTACATCCATTATAGTCATTCTATTAGAAAGAATGTGTTGTCAAACAGGCATCCAAGTTGTAAGTAAATTACTCAAAATTTCGTTCTAATTTCTAATTTCTAACTTCTTATTGGCAAGTAAATTTTGGAGAACAGTCACCTGCTGGTGACAGAAAACCCCCCAATAAACCCAAGGCTCAAGCTCATTGATATCAATTACAGGATCTTGTATCGTTGCTTACAATTTACCTCTTCGTCATACATGTACTATAAAAATAACTGCAAGGGAAGATACTTCTCACTCAACCTATTTAAGAATCAGTACTGAGATTTTGAGCTGAATTTTATGTAGTGTAATTTGGCGACCAAATATTTGAAAATGGTGACTTTATTGTTAAGTTGGTAGCCATTCTGCAACCAATACATTAGACCTACATGAAGCCCTCTCAGATTGTCTTTGGAAAATATGGTTCTCTCAATAAAGATGTCTTGGAAAACATGTGTCTGAAGCAGACACTTCAGTATTGAAGTCCCGTTATTTGTGAATATACTGATAACTACATGTATATTAAAATGGGGCCCCAAGTGGCCGAATGGTCTAAAGCGCTGTCCGTTACTGATCACTGCCATCTCACCTCTGTCTGCGTGGGTTCGAGTCTCGGATTCGGCCAATGTAGATATGTGAGAAAGCTTGCCAGTAGCTTCTCGTGGGTTGGTGGTTTTTTCCGGGGTTTTCCTGGGTTCTTCCTCCACCAATAATACTGGCCACCATGTATAGCCTATCGTGTGCTGAAAAATGGCGTTAAGCCCTACAACAACAACAACAACAACAACATGTATATTAATGGATGTATGAAAATAAAATAGGTTGTGCACAAACGCTGAATAATATGCTAAAGTATACTGCTAATAGTGAATTTCATTATTTTACATATAATTTTGTCCTGAAAGTATGATGAAAAATTAACTGTGAGTGTGAGCCTCCAGTAAGCTGTATTTATTTATTGGTTTGAAACGGTTCTATGATGCACTGTCCCGTGGTATCCCATGCTATCCCATACTACCCCACACTATTCCACACTATCCCACACTATTCCATACTATCCCACACTATGCCATACTATCTCATACTATCCCACACTATCTCGTACTATCCCATACTATCCCACACTATCCCATACTATCACATACTGTCCCATACTGAAAGTTGCACTTGATATTTTAGCTATGTATCATTTACTTAAGATCCAGTTTGAAATAAAAACATCATCATTATGACCATTTAGGGTCTTAGTAGAAATAATCATGTTGTCCATATGGACAGGTCAGTATGAATTTATTTATTTATGAACAGAAACTATTAGCTTACTTTAATATACAGTTGGTTGTTATTATCTCCTCTCTATACAGTGGGATTTGAGGATACCTTTTGTCCATCCGTCTGTCTTTTACCACATCTCCTAGACAGCTGGTTAGAAGGTCACAGAACTTTGTAGTTTTCTTGTTATATAAACATCCACAAGAGGGGGTGTCCTTATTGCCTCCCACCCCATGGGTTGCTTGGGTCAGAGGTCAGATGTAAAAAAATTTAAATTACAATGACTTTTTCAAACACTGTCTGACCAAACCTTATAAAAACATAATTATAACTGGAAGATGCATATATCCAACTGATTTGTATTAATGACTTCCAGATTGCTCAGGGGGTGGGGTGGGGGTTGAATATGCAGTAAAAACCATTGTCATTTTTTATGGTAAGCCAGTGAAGTTGCTCAAGTATTCATGTTGTGAGTGTTGCAGGTTAAATTTAAACCTGCTACTTTAAATGATCTTGTACACATATTGGCATCAAATTTTGACCCTGTGAAAGTCAAGTATCAGTGTTTTTCATTTGAACAAATTGGATTTAGATATGCCTGCAATAAGGCAAAATATTTCATGTTATGATGTCCATGTCTTTCTGTCTGTCCATACATATGTCTGTTGTTATATTGTGTGTTAAAGTTTTGTCCGTGATTGTAGATTGTAAGGGTCATTTGTAAGCAAAATATTACATAGCTAACTTTTGTCCATGATTGTAGAGTAGTACTTTAAGATAATATTTGTAAACATCTTTACTTGGATTTGAGTTCAGGATATTGGTTTTCACCCTGGAAATTCTATGGTCTACCTTATTTCTCTCAGATTGGTTGCTAAAATTTAAGGAAAAAGACCTGACCTTGTTTACAGATTTGATGGAAATGTCCATTGAAAATGATTCACATCATGGTCATTTTATTGTGTCGTAGTTTCTTTATATATAAAGTTGCCTGCATCAAAGTATTAATTCCTATCTTAATATCAGTGTTTTAGTTGTGTTCAGTTATAATTTGAGAGGAATCATTTATTTAAATTAATCATGGGAATTACAAAGTGCTCATTGACTTTTCGAATAAAATCACTATTTTGGGATTGTTCTAAATTCATTCAAGGACATTCTTGATTATATTATAGTGATACATCAAGACTGTTGGTACATCAAGCCATTCAAGGCTATTGGTACATCAGCACATTCCAGATTGGAATTAATTTGGAACACTATACTTTTGGACCTGGGATAGAACTTTTAGGATTATCTGTGATCTAATTCAAAGTACAGTAGGTTCCTATTAAATTTTCAATTTATAAATTAGAGAATTATTTGTTGAATTTTATGTAACGTGTTTGTTTTGCTTTTCTCTGTTAGTTTCTTAATGTCCATTCACTGCTTTTCCTATTTGCACAGTAGTTTACCACCATCTACTATTACCAGACTTTACAAGTGCCTTGCATTTGGGGCAGGGAAGAAACCTAAAGATTTTGGGCCAAAAAGATCAAAGGTCAAGGTCTCAGGAACTGCAGGAAAGAAAACTATCCACACAATAACTTAACTTGTATACCAGATTCCTTAACCAAACTTTGTAAATGACTTGCATTTGTTACAAGGAAGGCACCTACTGATTTTGGGCTCAGAAGGTGAAAGGTCAACATCAACGTTACTATAAGAAGAATAACTGTTTCCATATGATATCTTGAATTCATTATCGCCTGATTTGACCAAGTTGTAAAATGGTTTCCACAAACTAATGCAAGTCATGTGGCACAAACCATGACCAAACATTTGGACTGCTTGCATTAGAGATGAAGATACCTGTTAATTGTGTGGTCACAATGTCATTAGCTTAAAAGAAAAACTTATTCCTACACAGAATTTTAAGTACTTGACCATGCATGTTAACCGGTGTTTATGTAGGGCTTGCACTTAAGATAAGAAAGAGGCATATTGATTTTAGGTTCCAAGGATCAGGGTCATTTTGACTCGAAGAAAAATGGGTTTTGCACAATAACTTTTGTTGTTCTAGAGTAATCTCCGTGACCAAACTTTGTGGATGGTTTGCACGTAGAGTAAGATAGAAATCCATCGATCATGATGTCTAAAGGTCAATGTCATGTCAAGTCTAATAAGAAAATACTGATTTCTCTACAATAAGTTAGCTTAAGACCCATAACCTTCAGAGACAGTCATTTACTACTATCATCAGCACACAGGACTGTTAAGCACAAGGTGGCCAAATAATGCAGTGTTTATTGTTTGTTATTATAGGTGGAGCATCTCTTGAAGAAAATATCACAGCTTGTTCCAGAGGATGAGAAAACAGGTAATATTATGCATAAAGTTGAGTGATATTTACATATGTAAGATTCAGGTCAACAATTTCTCACCCGTATTTATGTTGATGGATTACTGTAAAGAATATTTTCTTCATCTGACGAGATTTTTGCCAGTAATCTATTAAATGGTACTTCAAAACTGACAAGATTTTTGCCAGTAATCTATTAAATGGTTCTTCAAAACTGACAAGATTTTTGCCAGTAATCTATTAAATGGTACTTCAAAACTGACAAGATTTTTGCCAGTAATCTATTAAATGGTACTTCAAAACTGACAAGATTTTTGCCAGTAATCTATTAAATGGTACTTCAAAACTGACAAGATTTTACTTTTTGTTCTTATATTTCTTGCCAAGATTTACATAATATCTTTGAAGTAGGCCTGTACCAAATATTCACTTCATATTCGCTTCGGCCCTGAATAGTGTATTAAATGAGGTATTCGTATTCGGCCAAATAGTATGATGCAGCTGAATATGAATAGTACAGTTAGGTCAGCCTTCATGAAGAGCAGACTCATTGTAATCAGAAAAGAGTACCTCAATTCTTATCAACAACCAATTGAACAAATTTCTGAATGAGCCTTGTATCCTGAGGGATATTGATCCAGTGTCATGGTGGCAGACCAATGCTGACAGGTTTCCTTTACTCTGTTCTTGCACCCAGTGTTAGCTAATACTGCCTCCGACAAGCATCCCAAGTGAACGTCTATTCAGTAATGCCAGCAACACCATGTCAGACAGCAGATGTTGTCTACTGGCAGACATTGTTGAGTGACTCATTTTTTTTGAAAATGTATCCTTCATGCAGCAGTAAGTGTTGGACTGCTTTTGAAAATTTGAATCTTGTCATTCGTTAGTTAACATATAAAACATTATCAAGACATTTAACTGTAGCACTTTGATATTTTGGTAATGCCTTTGTTACATGTTCATTGTTAGTTACTTTATAAATAATTAAAATGTCATTAGACCTGCCGATAAAATATATTATCTTGGGGCATTCACTGACTATTCGTATTCGTATTCAGCAGAATAGTTATGGGTCTCTATTCATATTCGGCCAAATAGTTAAAACCACTATTCAGTACAGCCCTACTTAGCCTTGCACAAATTTCAGTTACAGCATAAAGAGCTGGATATTGCCAGCCATTTTGTATTGTGATATGTATCATGGTAATTGACCTGGATACAATATATATAATGAAAAAAAATCCCTATTTCTAAAAGAAATATGTATAATTAATTATAGGAAATGCTTAATTCCCAAAATTTAGAAAAAATAATCGGTTTTTTTTGTTATTTTTGCCTTTCTTTTAAATGTTTACCACACATTGATTAGATACACTAAAATAATTTAAAAATACATTTATTATTGTGAAAAGAAGTGAGGAGGGTCTCTTTGTTTAAGACCACCACAGCTTGTTTCTTCTCTCTAAGTGCCCTTTTAGGTACATGTAAATTGCAGTTATCAGTTTTTGATATGGTCCACTCAAGACAAAAATACAGCACTCGAGGTCTGGAAACTGAACACAGCAAGTACATTACAGTCATCAGTTGTTGATATGGTCCACTCAGGACAAAAATAGAAACAGCACTCAAGGTCAGGAAACTAAATACAATTGTACTTTACAGTTATCAGTAGTTGATACAGTCCTCTCAAGACAAAAATAAAAACATCATTTAGTTTTTGGAAACTAAATACAACATGTGCTAATGTCATCATTCTGCCAAATATACATGTGTACTAAGTATCATTGTAAAAGGTCAAGTTGGTATGGCACCTGCAAATTCATTTTTTTGTTTTTTGTTTTTGTGTTGAATTTGTTTATCTTAGGATGTCTTGTGTATAAAATGGGACAGTTAAAGGATATAAATTGTGCTTTCTTGATTGAATTCCTTTATTGCAATGGTTGTGAACTTTTTGGGGCAGCAACCCAGATTAGCCTTGTGATGTTAATTAAAGACAAACACTTAGGTAGGAAATTTGATGTTGGTGACCCATTCCAAACAACAAGGAGACCCAGTTTTGGGTCATGACCCATAGGGCAAGAACCACTGCTTTATTGGATATCTCTAAGTCAAAGGCAGGCACTTGTTATAAATGGGAGGGGAGCATTTATTTAAGCAGAATATGACGGGAGATAGATTAATAATCAATCTATGGCAAGCATACTAGTACAAACAGAGTGCACATAATGTCAGTGTTGAAAAATATTTTAAGGTATTAATAACTTCTTTTTGTGATGGACTGAAGTGCCGTGAATTGGTAAAAAAATGTGTGCAGCAATTAATTAGGCAGATACAATGGGTAAAAGGAAACAGTTTGTAAATGTGTTGCTAAACACTTCACTGATTTTCACTCCAATTTTACTTTTTATTGGATTTTTATTGCTTGCTTCATTAAAATCACATTACAGCTTATAAAGAGTGTGCTTTTGAAAATTGTGAGGATTTGACATGGTTAACATTTTAACAAATTTCAACATTTGCACGAAAGTCTGTCAGAAAAGTGAAAGTTATTGTTTGATGATGCATTTTTTTCTCACACAGTCTTTAAATGTTCTCAATTTATTAGCAGCTAAATTCCAAACTATAGCAGGAATCTTAATGAAAATCAACCACTGATGTTTTGAACACAGGTTTCAACTGGTCAAAAAAATCATATAAAACTTGATATAGCCTACATTACTGTAATAATGAGTGCTTTTGGACATACTATTGCAAACTGACAATTTTTAGTTTTACTGGTCATACACCATTGTTGAATAAAATTCATAATCAAATGTATAATAATTTTTTACTTAGAACTTCATAACTGACAGCAAATCATTTAAAGTTTTATGTAAAGAAATTCTGCTGAGAAGATTATGTTTGCAAAAAAGAGAGAAAAGATTGTATACTTTTTGTATAGAAAAGAAGAAGAGATTAATATATACAATTAAGATTGTTGTGTGGTTTTTTAACTGTGAACTATTGTTTGCCTCATTTTTTTTTTGTTTTATTGGAATCAAGAAGAAAAGTTTATGTTTCAAATGGCTTAACAGAAAATACCGATGTAGAACTTCAGTTTGTCCATTGTATTGTTTGCTATAAATGTGATCAACATCAGATAAGTTTTTAATTGAGGCACTGAGTAATGAAATAGAAATTAGGAAATAAAAATATCCCCATTTATAATTGCACAGCCAAACATTTGATTTTGTAAAAGAAAAATTAGCTGCATATTTTATTGTTTGATGTTTAATCAAGGAAAGAAATTTACAATTCGAACAGTTACATTTTTTTTACTGATGTATGATTTAGATTTGTCAAATGACTAATGTGCTATTTGACAAGTATTGCCTGATCCGATGACTTGTTCCCACCCGTTATCAAGTGACATAAAGAATATTAAGGTCCCAAAGGTAGTCTCAGTGAAGATGAAGCAAAAATCATGGATGGACAAACTCCTCAAGTTGGATGATATTTTTCATAAAGTGTGGAAAGCGAAGTGGACACAAAAAGCACTTGCCTTCTCACTTGGTTTTAGATTCATTCTGAGGTGGTTTGACTGATGCAGTTGAAAAATAAAAGAATAAAGATAGAACAGCAAGTATATTAATATCCAGTGGTTGTAAACTGCAGTAACTGGCCATGCATCTGAATAAATCATTCAAGGGACTGTTGTTAAAAAAATGGTCAGATTACACAAAGGGTCAGACGTCCAAAATTGTTGCAGCTGTGGTAGACAAATAACGAATTGCAACCTTTTCAAAGCACCAGATGATTTATTGGAGTTTGGAAAATTTAAAGAAGGAAAAATAAATGATCAGCAGCAGGTTCAAAGTGACAGGACTTTCAAATGCAATTAATGGCTGGGAGGACCACCTATAGGAGTGATAATGCAACTCCACAGGAAAGGGATGACAGTGGTGAACGGTTTGAGAACTTTGATATGGGAGATTTGTGCTTGGCATTCTAGAATTCTTGAATATGTAGAATTTTCTATGTTTAATGTCCAGAATATTCATGTAGTTATTTGACATGGGCATATATGGGAATTGTGTAGTTAGTTGACATGGTTTTTATTGCATTAGCATATATGGGAATTGTGTAGTTATTTGACATGGTTTTTATTGCATTAGGTTTTATTTGTTCATTCTTTATTGAATCTCATAGTATTTGCTTGTGGATGAAAACATTTTGTGTTTATAATATGTATATAAATACTTTTGCATATATGTGTCTTTATTGTTTTATATTTTTTTTATCTAGACATAGACTATTAAACATATTTACCATTCATATATATTTTGAATGGCAAAAGCACATTTTTTCACCAACAGCTGTTACCATTTTCATTTCCCTACTGATAGCGTCACTAATCTGTTCCCATTTGTTTTCTTCAAACTGGTCTAGACCTGTATTACCTGGAGAGCAAATTCTGTACAACCTAGACTTGTATTACCTGGAGAGCAAATTCTGTACAACCTAGACTTGTATTACCTGGTGAGCAAATTCTGTACAACCTAGACTTGTATTACCTGGAGAGCAAATTCTGTACAACTCTGTTGATCAAGTTCTTATTTCGATCCTTAAGCAATATCAGTAATATACTATCATATCACTGTCGTAACACCACAGTATAGCTCATGCATTTTGAGCTTGGAAGCTGTTGATGTTTTCTTACTAAATTTACATTTTATTGAGACTCAATTATTTCATTGAGGCCCTGGGTGACTAAGTGCTCTAGGGCCTTGCCTTTACAGATCACCTACATCTCACCTCTGTCTGCAGTCTCAGGCTTGGACAGCGTGGGTATGTGAAAATGCATGCCAGTAGCTTCCCATGGGTAGGTGGTTCTTCCCAGGACTTTTTGAATTGTTCTAACAATAGATATACTGGCTATCATGTATAGCATATCATTTGCTGAAAAATGACATTAAACCCAAAACAACAACAACATTAACAACTTTCATCCACCCTTCTATTGTTATCTTTATTGATGAGAACAAAGAACAAGTGATGTCTGTGACACTTTTCTTTACAAATCTTCTTTCTGTTTGGACTGTGGCCTTTACAGCACACAGACATATTTTCCTTTCTTTATGGATAGCCTCATTTTCCTAATATGATCTTTTATAGGGAAATCTTGTCCTCAGCCTGGCCTTGACTAGAATTAAACAGACAGCAAACCTAGTTGGATAATTTGCTTACTTAAAAATCCATGAATAGACTGAAATGTTTGAAAAATCTTAAACTACCTGCTTAAAACTCCTGTATTCATTAACCCTTATTAATGAAAATGTATGAAAGGACATTTATGCAACTAAAATAGACTGTATAGCTTTTAGTCCTGAGCATGCAAATAATACAGACATTGCAGCTTTAAGATATTCAGTTTTCAATGTTGATGCATACTTTCATTATTTCACTCCTTGGTTGTCTTTAAATTCATAGCAACCAGGAAATCCATTAAAATTGGTCCTTAATGTAAAAAATAGGTCATTCGCATTAATGTTTTTGTCATAATATTTGAATGTGTATACCATGATTTGTTTATTTTGTATAAATAACTTTATATATGATAAAATCTCAAAACAATCTGGATTTAAATATGTATATATTTTTTTTAACTATCACTTAATTTCCAGTTGGCGTTTCACTAGAGGAATTGAACAACTACATCGAGGGACAAACTAACTCTCCACCCACAATGCCATCAGAACGACAAGTCAAACTGTATGTAGCTTTCTTCCTAAAACTTCTACTTATTTTGTCATTCCCCAGTCCTTAAAAATGGAAACTAAGCTCATACTTTTGTCTTAATCCTTGGTTGATGTTTTTATTTTTCATATGCTCTCATCAAAACCATTTTAGCATTAAGGTTAGATAGAAATAATAACATGAAAAAGGAAAGAAATAAACTTATAAATACACCGTTCCCTTGATAACTCGCACCCTGATAAGTCGCGAACCAGCTTAAAATGCAGGGCCAGGCATGGATCCCTTCTTTTTTTTTACCAGAAAATACCCAAAAATTGATCCTTGTTTGTTGAACTTGAAGAAAATCACAATCAAAATTCGTAACTAAAACACTGATATATCGTTTGTTTTATGGTTGAAAACGGTAGATAGGACCAGGAAATTTTAATCAACATTATGAAATTATCAACTTTTAATAAGAAGTCATATAATTTGTTACATTTTCTTTCCAAACGACTTTCTAAGTACACTGTAATTAAAGATATTCAAGGAAATTTCGATCAATGAAAATGTAACGCCTAATATAGGCAGTACATTAATATTTGAATGCCAGTTAAATAATTTTTATTAAGTGAAATTTGTGTTACCTTTTAGTTCCTCTTAAGTGCAATCAGCATAAATGCAATGTGTATTTAAATGTAAAATGTGTCAATCTACCATAACAGCTATGTCAACGAGCATTTCTCTGAGAACCTAATCAAGTGCTCACCGTGTTTTGATAACTGACTTGCGGATGTATTTGTTGTATTGTTACACTGAATTAAAAGCTGGCCTCCTTTGTATTATCACATTACTTACATAGTTTGAATCAAATAAAGAAAGTGGGGAAAAAAGTTAAAAATCATGCAAATCCTACATGCTTAAGATCTAGCGGCCCTGGTTGTATGGCGGGTGAACTCCTGTAAGTTGAACAGTCGAACACTATTATCTATGTTACTGTGTACGTAATCTAATTAAACTACCTTAAAATAACTGACTCATTCATAACTGATAAAAGATAGCAAAGCGACCAAGCGAAATGAATCCTTAAAATAAAGAGCTTGGTTTCACAGATACAAATCATTGTGGGCAAACGAGTTTCATAGACTCCTGAACTGACACTTAGAGATATCCTCAAGGATGATAAAAAGTTTCATTATTACTTGCAATGAAATAATGACATCAATATTGTACTAATTGAACAATACAAAAATTGAGTATGGATATAGACAATTGTCTCATGAAATAAATGTCGCTAGTTTTTGAAAAAATGGATCTTGTTTGGTGGTGTATCAACAGTTAGTCTAAATTCCTGCTATATTGACTCCCTACTTGAGACTATACTATTAAATACTGCTCTGGGAACCAGACCATTCAACAAAACAAAATGCAGTGATGTAATACACAGATGTTTTCACATACATGTGATGTTGTTGAAACCAGTTGGATCGAAGTTAACGATCTTTCACATGCTGGACATTTTGAAAATAAATGTAATTTATACAGAATCACAAACAACTTCATTGGAAAAAGTGCGTTATTAACAATTATTATCGTCGTGAAAGTAAAACGAGGATTCAGTTATTAAACAGCCCAGTTCCAAAACCCTCCCCACCTCACCCCCAGTTTTCTCGATGTCTAGCGGATTTTTTTTAGGTCCCTCAGTAACTTGTGCCCTTGCTTATAATGCGGTCTGTGTTTGTGGATGCTGTTGTGCGCGAGTTATTGAGGGAGAGGTGTTGATAGATAGGTTGGGTTTGGTTGGATTTTTTTTGCACTTCAGCATATTAAAGGTTATATCACACACAGGCATGTAAAGTGCCTTGCCCAAGGACAAACTATAATAGTCAATCTGATCAATTTGGATCACATTTGTACCTTTCTAATCACAAGTCCAGTGCCTTGACCACTGGGCCACCTCAGCTGTCATATAGACAGTTTTGTGTTTCTCCTTTGAATATACATTTCTCAGTTACATTACAGTTAGGAATGATATTCAGTACCTCCCAAATACAACACTCCCAAAAAGGTGAAAAAACTTTAATTTTCCTTATATATATATATATATATATATATATATATATATATATGGGGGTAAGAGAGAGAGACTAAGGGAAGAAACTCTTATCCATTACTTCCTCTATACCACTGTTTTACACTTTCACTAAGCACTATCATCATCATGCTGCATCACCTTCCGAAATCCTTATTTTGTGATTTCAACCCATCCATCCAGAAAGTCAGAAAGTTATTCTGTTGGTGTGTGGTGAGATATTTGCTGCATGTAGTAATAATTTTTTTCTTTAATTTTAATCAGTATTTATGTGAATTTTTTGCAGTTGTGGACTGTTTATTTGGTTCTTGTGCTCCAACACAGTATCATTAATGCATGTTCATGGTCATTTATATATACTCACTACATGGATATTTTCAGTTGTTTAAGTAATGAATATTTATATTATAATTTGACAGTGCTTTCAGGTTGGTTGTTTCCAATATTTCTGTTGTTTCATTCTTGTCATTTCAGTTAAACAATGGCAGTAAAATGCAGAAGAGACATGTCTTGCTTGTACACAGTGTTCATCATCCTCAGCAAGCAGTGTGTGTGACTTATGGTCAGAAAATATGTTTTCAACTGCACAAGTGAGATGTATGGAGTCTTAGATGGAGCACTGTGACATCTTGAGCCTTCACCTGAAGACAACATCGATTGATAGTGCAACTTATGGTCAGAAAATATCTTTTCTACTGCAGAAATGAGATGTATGGAGTCTTTGATGGAACACTGACATCTTGAGCCGTCACCTGAAGACAAATCAATTGATAGTGAAGTGGGTTACATCACATTGGACCCTGCATATACTTTCAGAAATTGACATATTTTGCTGACTGCAATGATTATATCATGATGCTGATATTGAACACATTCTGACACATTTACAACTGAACTTTAGACATTAGAATGAACATTGTGGCGGTCAATATAATTGTCACCAAATTGTACAAGGTAGACAAGAATATTTTTCATGCCACCTTGAAGATTGTGCATAACAGTGTGGACACATCCTCAGTGTTGGACTGGGCATCTCTTGCCATTTTTTGGGCTTGCCAAAAATCAGGCAGCAGTTATACCTGGGATTACTAAGGTCAACAGCAGGGCTATGCACAGCTCTATGGCTGACACCCAGATGTCTTTTGCTAACTTAGATTTAATGGGATGAGACACCTGTCGTCACTCAAGCAACATCACTTCTTGGATCTCCATGCTGCACCCTTTGGGTCACTGTCTCTGTTTGGCAGTAGGATAAAGGAAGCGGGGAGACAGCACAGGAACTGCCCCTCCAACTAACTTTGACACGTCCTCCCGTGGTTAGGGGCTGAATCACTCACAACAGAGAGATAGTAATCAGCAAAGAAATTAGATGCAGAATATTGCCCAGCACCAGCAACAGTTTTGACTTAAATCAAATCTGAGATGACAACAGGCCCCTCACTTAGGAGGCACATTAGTGAAGGAGATAATAAACAAGGTTTCTCTTATTCCAACCCTCCCAAAAGCCGCCATTGACTTGCCAGATGGCTTACCAGTTGGCATTACAAATGGCAATCCAAGTTGTTTTGGAGTGGTTTTGTACCTTATTTACCCAGTACTCTCCGCTATTCATGATAAATTTGCCATCAGATTTGGAAAAAAGCTTAAATTATGCTGGAGATCTGGTCATTGCACAACATGTAGGTAGTGGAGATTTTGACATGGCTCAGTTCAGATCATTTTGAGCCTTTAGCCAGAACCTCATGAAGGGACCTGACATAAAGACATGCTTTATGATAACCTTTACTTCAGCTTGCATGGTGAGCGAGTTACATGCCCTTTCAATTGAGCTCAACTATCTACAGTTCAGATCAGATGGTTCCATGGTCCTAATGATGCAATCAAGCTTTGTAGCTAAGAATAGGTTGTTATTATTCCTCATTCAGAGTTGTTATACACTCCCTCTCTTTGATAGATACATTGAGTGAGACAACCATGCAAGACCTGCCCATGCTATGTGCATTATAATTGAAGCACTAAGAGAAAGGTCATGGGACACAAAACATCTCTTTCTTCTGGTGAAGGCCATGAAAGGGAATATAACAATTCAAACCATAATACACTCGGCATATCTTGAACACATTAAAGATCAAAATTGTCTCATGAAGATTTAAGCTGATAAGATTAGAGCAATTTCTGTGACCCTCATGTTCGAATGTCATGTTGTGATTCAGGACATAACAGGTGTTTGATGGCATGCATATTCATCCTTCTTGAGTTGTTATCCCCACTATCTTGCTTCACAAAGACCAGAATTTAATCTGGTGGGTCCAGTGGCATCCACCCAGATGACCACCAGTCACATTTGACATTAGCACATCTCTTCATGAGCATGAGTTTAGCACTTCCACTGAATTTGCCCAAAAATTTTATTGCTAAAGAGAGTTCATTATTTCTTCATAGTTGTGTATAGTCAACACATGTCACATGACTGTCGGTTGTTCTGCTCTATGGTTAGGAGAGTGGGTTATCCTTATAGGGAATCCAGAATTTTCTTCCTTTGAAGGGTACGTCTCGTCACAGTAAGATGCTCATCATTCCCTCCTATTCTTCTAGTGTTAATATGAACAGGGAATGGATTCAAAAAGAAAATAAATTTTTTAGTAAATTATATATCTCTCAGAATACTTACCTGAACACATTACTATAAATCCTCCCACACCTACTAATGAATGTGAGCATTCTAGTTATGCTTCACTCAGATTAAAACTGGTGCCACCTAGCGGTGTCAAAGGGAGGTAAATGTTTTTCCCATTAGTGTTATGATAATATAGACAAAAAAGATTAATTTGTTCATCTTTTCTGAAGGGCTGTATTTGGGAACTAGCAAAGTTTATTCCTTATGTTAATGTGATCAGGTAGGTATTTTCGAAGAAACAGTTTACCAGACAATTGCTTTTGCTGCCTAGCAGTCTGTCCAAAATTAAACTTTTTTTTAGCTCTACTGGTCATTGACGAGTAGAGTTTAGGTTATGGCCTGTCAATCCTCGTTAGTTTGTCACAACTCCTCCAAAACTGCTGTAAAGGTTGCTTATAAAACTTTTCATAGCTACTTAAAGTATAATTAGTCGTACATGAAAATAGTGCACCTTATAATCCAATATGACCACCATGGCGACCATATTGCAAATCTTATTATCACTACTCTTTCCGAATAGATGGTCATATTGACATGGAGGTTTCACTGACATGGTTCATGTCTAGTTGTTACTAAGGGAAACAGTACTGATCTGATATTCAACATGGTTGCCATGTAACCATCTTGAAAATTTTGTTATTGGTACTTCTCCTGAATGGACAGCTGTAGCAAAATGAGTTTCACCAAAATACTTCTTATAATGTCTAATTTGTCATAATTTGAAAATGGACCTTTTGACATAGTAACCTTAGACACAATTCCCATATTTGCAGTTTGCCTTTCTGGTACATGTTCAGATCTTTAATAAATACATAGAAATGTACCAGTTGCTAGGACAATTTTCAATGCAGAATCACATGCTCTGGGTGGAATTGACAATGTTTGCATTAAATATACTGTCCATATTTTTATTACATTGAAGTAGATGTGAGGACACCAATCAAATGCAAGTGGATTTTGTTAAAAGAAATTTGAGTCCTTTTTATGTTAAGGCATATTATTTTAAAGGGCTAATTGTGAAAATTTAAAATAGCCAAATTCTGAAACAACTTAAGCAGTTAATGGGACTGAAGTTAACAAGTTTATTCTGTACATTTACATGAGTTACACTCATATGAATTTAAAAAGTTATGCTTGTTTCTAACGATACAGCCTGTTGTTTAGTAAATGGTCATATTTCTGATTAAGATATTAGGAGAAGGTCTTAAAATACAAAAAAAAAACTTTTGATTTTAATAATGAACAGTGTTCCCTGGATTCATTCAGCAAACACTTGGAAAAGAACTGGAAATGGTATTGTTTTTTTCTGAAAGTTTGGGAACCCTACAATACTCAGCATTTGAAAAGTAAGAAGTGACAGAAATGGACTTGTCATAGATTCCTAGAACTTCTTTTCAACCAGTAGAGTGTGAGTCTATTTAAGGAACTCATGTTTTATACAAACTGTTACACAGAATGTAACATTTGGACTTGATGTGAGACATTCAGTTCCCTGGAATAAAATAAAAGCTGCAGACTTGCTCACATGCATGTGCATGCGTGTGTGTGTATCCACCCTCCCCAATTTAAACAATGTCACTCACATATGTATTTTTGCCTTGTGTACTAGGTAATGTTTTTTTGTTAAGACACTTTTGCATCTTGCATCATGGCCATGTCATTGTATTTCTTATCTGCTGTTTTGAAAATTGCTTGCTGTGTTTATTATATTATCTGTTGTCTGTCCACAGGCCAATATTGAAGGAGCTGTATTACCTTCTTGCTGATTACTACCTGAAAGTCAACAAAGAAGCAGGGTAAGTGCAAATATTCTGACCTGTTAGTAAAATTGGCAAAAAATACATTTATTTTGTTGTGAATAATTCATCCTGTGAAAAGGAGCATTTTCATGATTGGAAGAATATGGCTGAAGGCTTATTTATCTGATTTATCTAACTTGCCAATCTTATAAACAGCTGAAATCACTTAAAATTGAGAGTGGATTAAAGTCTTAATGGTAGTATCCAAATAATGAGTTCGGTCAATTTCAGAAAAAGATATTTGTCCACATAAAGCACTTTTAGCTTTTTTCCTTGTTCTGAGTTATAAATAATCATTCTTTTTGAATGGTATGCTGAAGAGTACAGATCATAGTACAATGCAGCCTGTGAATTGTGAATTCTTTCTCTTCTTTTATTTCATGTTGGAGAAATTAGAAAAGATGAGTATGTACAATGCATACAAATTAATGGTAAAAGTAACTAACATAAAAGAAGTCATATTCATTTTTAACATTTTATTGATATGGTAATTGAACAAAAATTGGTACAGCCATGTTACCCATTTTTGATTTTGCCAATTACATCTCAGAATCATGTTATTACCAGTAATTAAATAAATTTCAACGACATGATCCATATACAAGTTGATTCAGAGTACAAGATGAAGCTATGACTTCCAGGTCAGAAAGTATCAACTTATACGACAAAACATATGGTATATTCTCACAAATTACATGACTGCAAGCAATAGTATCTGAGAAATTGAGCTAAACACACAAACCATACCTAGAGGAATTGGGCCTAAAGCAAAGGTAAGCACAAATGACTGAATCAAGAAATATGGGTCACACTGACCTAGTTTTAACTGAAAGATGTAATACTCCTTATGAAACATTTGTATATCAAGTCATATGACTCTGTCTGTGAAAAAAACCCTGAATGCATGCCCAAACCTATATCATCAAATTTTGTGCCCAATACTAAAGGAGTAGCAGTATTCCTAAAACAAATATGAATGGATTTTGCTCTGATTTTTTTTTTTGTTTTACCATACTCCATTCTTCCACATCACAATTTAGTCATAGGTCCATTGATATTTGATTTACCAGCATTTTATTTGATGCACTCAAGTTTTAATCAGGACATGTTTTTCATTGATATATTTGATTCTATGAAGGTATGTAATCCATAATAGCAACTCAAATGTTTGATGAGTATTTTTAAAATACCATAGATTAAGCACATAATTATCTTATATTCACAATACTGTTGTAAATTCACTAAAGAATGCCCATGATATAGGTTAAAAGTTTAGTTTTTGACTTGAAGCAAATGTAATGTCAAAACGCTACCTGTATTCTTTCTTTACAAGTTGTTTTGGGGGCCCCGAGTGGCCGACTGGTCTAAAGCGCTCACCGTTACGGATCACTGCCATCTCACCTCTGTCTGCGTGGGTTCGAGTCTCGGGCTCGGCCAATGTGGTTATGTGAGAAAGCTTGCCGGTAGCTTCTCGTGGGTCGGTGGTTCTTTCCGGGTTCTCCTGGGTTCTTCCTCCACCATTAATACTGGCCGCCATGTATAGCCTATCCTGTGCTGGAAAATGGCGTTAAACCCTATGACAACAACAACAACAAGTTGTTTTGTCGGCATCACTCTTCAATTGCATTTGATGGATTTGCTTTTGGTTTCAGTTTAACGGTTTAAACCCTGATATTAGCTTTGTATAATAAGCAGTGTGGGTGCCCCATTATATTAATTACTGGTTTTATGATCTCGGGTGGATTGAGATCAACAAGAAATTATGCCCTCTCTCTTTTCTGGCCATAAATAATGAATGTTAGTCAAGAGCACTGTTTTCATTGTTGCACATTTTAATGATTTAGGTATGTTTTAATTAATCCTTTCAGTCTATAAATATCCCCCAGAAATCCTAAAACTTGTCTCCCGTCCTATTTACGACTTAATTGTTGCTCATGAAAGCAATTTCCAGGGAGCTAATCAAACAGTTAATACACAGAATAATTGATTTAAGTTTTCAATTTATCTTTTATTCCTTTACATGAGCACCAAGCAGTCATTACGCAGATTGAATAGGAGAGAATGTTTAACCATTATTTCCACAAATGGTGCACATTATTATGGTACATTAATTTGATGTTATTGGCCAATGTTGTAATATTAAGTTGACAAAAAAGATTATCTCATTTCATGGTATTTATTATGCAAGCACCTAATTTTGACCAGTAATTTACAGGAAAGCCATCAAGTTTTACCTGCATGACCTGTGTGTGAACCCGACACGTCTGGACTCCTGGGCCGGGATGGCCTTGGCCAGGATGAGTCAGCTGGAACAAAAGCTCAGCTCAGTGAGTTACCTTGGGTAGATTCAAGCTTGAATCTCGTCAGATGAGATATACAGCTCTCCCTCATTATAATGTGGTAGTCTGGTTATGTACCTAGCAGTGGTATAGTGAAATTAATAAAATATGTTGAGGGGACTTGTGGGGGGTGGGTGGCTGGGTGGGGACAGAATGCCAGTCAGATGTATAGTAATACTGCTAGTTATGTCTGTTGTTTTTTTTTTCACAGCATGGTACTTATATATTTCATTATGTCAGATAACCTATTAAAAAAGAAATAAAAATATACCATACTTTAGATTGCTTTCTTTCAATCCATATTGTCATACGTATGATAGATCAGATCATGTATAACATTAAACACAAAGGTATAAATAAACACCTCTTTTTAATAAATATACTTGCCACTTACAATTCCATCTACAGCTGCATCAAGTTTAAAGTGATTACAAATGTTGCAATTACTTGAAGAAAAAAAATGATTAAATTTAGTTTGCTCTTGAGGCCAATGCAGCCTGACATTAAAAGCTTCATTCTTTTTTTATTAGGAACTCACATCTACATCCATTTTGCAAATAAAAAAAATGAACATCTGTAACAAATACTCTGAGTAACGTCATTCTCTTTTAATCAATAAAATATCTCGTTTTCAGTTCAAAATGTAAGTTACATATAATGATGATCCACAGAGTGATGTCACATTATGTGCAGCTTTTAGTAATTCCAGAACATGGAATAACAAAAAAAAAGACAAACTTACATGTATGTAATCCATTTAAAATCCAATGATGTCTGAAATAAACACATTACATGTACATTTCCTACTGTTAGTATTTCATGATTTTAGGTTGTTTGAGACTGGATCGTTCATGTTTTGTTTTTTGGGGGTTTTTCTTTACTTTTTGTTTTTTAGCAAAGTCTATGATAATTCTGAGCTTCATAATTTTCAAGGGCTCAATTTCTTGGCTTCAAGCTTCCAAAACCGCATGGGTTGTTTCTGGCGAATTTTCCTGATCACAGCCATTAGTAGATCCTGTTGATCAGAGTGTAAATTTGGGGTGGGGCCTAAGTAGAACTGTCTCACTTTTGACAGTGAGGCAGCCCTCATCAATTATGATTTAGTGCTGAACATCATCAAATGAACCCAAATATCCCCGCAGAACAACAGTAGCCTTTTCAACATCCTCCTCCGTAAATCGCTCAAAATCACAATCCTATTCACAAAATAAGCTTTTGTTTACCTGGATATCTCCATTGCAAGATTAACTCTCCTAATTTACTGGTAAATACTGAGAAGATTAAACTCACTTTTAAATCTGAATTCACTTGAAAGTGACAGTTCATTGTTTGAACTGATCTTACTTGTACTTTAGCTACATTATGCAATGAACATCTATTCTGGGCTGCACTGTAACAGATTATGGAAAGTAGCAGCATGTTCAAAGGATATGCTGCCACTAATCATTTCTGTGATTTGTTGCCATCCAGGTGTCAGTAAACAATCGATGACAATAAGCTGGTCCTCTGTATAATCGGTGAGAAGTCTCTTATCTGCTTCAGTGCTAAAAAAAAATCAACAGTCATATTTACTTTAGCCAAATACAGTAGTTGATACAGACCAGGGTCACTTACAACTAATTAGAGACCTGGATAATTTCGGGCATTCACTAGCCTGTAAGGAATACAATATTTTAACTTGCCTGAATACAACATTGGCTAATTAGAGTTAATTTGTGACTGTAAAAACATGTTCTGTGCAATAAAGTACAGTAGTTTTTGATGTACAGGTTTTCAGCTGATAGATGCCAAAAATGTTTCAATTTTTGTTTACATTATATTCTATATATTTGATTTTGGGGTCTATAGCGCTATTGCATTTTATCCAGGATCATGTTATAGCAAAATGCGTTATAATGAAGGAAGGCTGTACAGTATGTACAGTAATGAGAACACTAAAAGAGCTTTAGATAAGATTTTAATGAATTGGTTAATTTACTCCCTAGTTTGTGAATAATTACATTTAAAAATATTTGAGGTGGTATTTTTTATGAACACCATGGAATACAGTCTTGTGATACCAGACTGGGTTTTGAATGTGTAAAATTGCTTAGTGACCTGGACTAGATCAAAGTGCATATGACTGTATTTGAGCATTATCATTGTCTTCAAGTACTATAATTTCAAATGTGCAAGAAATATCCACAACTTTTCCTGATAGCATAGTTTGCATAGTTTAAGTCTCTAATGTCAGCACAACACTGCAGAATCAATCAAACTAAAGTCCTTGATTGAAGTCCACACGGTCATTGATTGAAGTCCACACGGTCATTGATTGAAGTCCACATGGTCCTTGATTGAAGTCCACACGGTCATTGATTGAAGTCCACACGGTCATTGGACAGCCTAGTCTTCTCTGGGCTCCTTTTGTTTCCACTGAAGAAATTTTACTCCATAACATTCTGTCAGGGAGTTTCAAAGCCCAGCTTGACTTGTATGCGGCTTGTTGTGCCCATTCAGGAACTGCTGAATCACTCCTTGACATAATGAATCAGTATTTATCAGTAGTAGTGGACTGTCCCATAGGTAAAACATATGGTTATAAATAACAGGTTAACAGATTTAGTTTTCGTTGTATAATAAATTTGAATGTATGTTAGGATAAAGAAGTGCATTGTAATAGCAATAATATATAATCTGCTATCATTGCATCACTGTCTCCTGTTCCTGGCATTTGTCCCAGCCCAAGGTGAATATTCCCTCCTGTTTATAATTGGAGGTCTAGAACAAAAAACATGGTCCCATTCTGATTCCTTCATTAATTCTGTAATTGGAGGTCTAGAACAAAAAACAACATGGTCCCATTATGATTCCTTCATTAATTCAGTTTATAATTGGAGGTCTAGAACAAAAAACATGGTCCCATTCTAATTCCTTCATTAATTCAGTAATTGGAGGTCTAGAACAAAAAAAAACATGGTCCCATTATGATTCCTTCATTAATTCAGTTTGTAATTGGAGGTATAGAACAAAAAACAACATGGTCCCATTAAGATTCCTTCATTAATTCAATTTGTAATTGGAGGTCTAGAACAAAAAACATGGTCCCATTATGATTCCTTCATTAATTCAGTTTATAATTGGAGGTCTAGAACAAAAAACATGGTCCCATTCTGATTCCTTCATTAATTCAGTAATTTAAGGTCTAGAACAAAAAAAAACATGGTCCCATTATGATTCCTTCATTAATTCAGTTTGTAATTGGAGGTATAGAACAAAAAACAACATGGTCCCATTAAGATTCCATCATTAATTCAATTTGTAATTGGAGGTCTAGAACAAAAAACATGGTCCCATTATGATTCCTTCATTAAGTCAGTTTGTAATTGGAGGTCTAGAACAAAAAACATGGTCCCATTATGATTCCTTCATTACTTCAGTTTGTAATTGGAGGTCTAGAACAAAAAACATGGTCCCATTATGATTCCTTCATTAATTCAGTTTATAATTGGAGGTCTAGAACAAAAACAACAACATGGTCCCATTATGATTCCTTCATTAATTCAGTTTGTAATTGGAGGTTTTGAACAAAAAACAACATGGCCCCATTATGATTCCTTCATTAATTCAGTTTATAGTTGGAGGTCTAGAACAAAATAAACCCATGATCCCATTATGATTCCTTCATTAATTCTGTAATTGAAATATTGTCTTTCTTTTCTTTGAACTTGGATTGTTCTCACATGTCTTTTAGTACACTTTGATTTTTGTGCAAGTATTTTGGTGTATCAGTGTCAGTCTTGTATTATTTTTGTTGCAAGTGGAATTTAACCCAAGTCCTTGTGAAAATTTCATTTGTGTCTCCCTTTTTTATTTAATTTTCTGTTGTGAGTATCTTGCTTAGTGATGTGGAACTTGTTTTTATTCCTCACTTAGTAACTGGTGTTCTACACAGTCAATCACACATTCTTGTCTGGCTTAAGTAAGACAATCTATCTGCAGAGGTTGTTATTCAAGCAAGTTTGCCATTGCATCACCAGGCTAGGAGACCATTGACTTCAAAGTTTACATTGCTGAGTGGAGCATGTTCTGTAATTGGTGCAGTAGAAAAGAAGCTGATTCTATTTGCCCCTGTGAACCACAATTGCAGATTTTCATCTTTTTCTTTTTGAGGATAAAGTATGGCTTACTATCCATCATTAAAGGTTGCAGGGCAGCTCAGTCTTGTACACTCAAATTCTCAGTGGGCTCTCCCATTGGTTCGCACCCTCAGCTATCAGAACTGATAAGGTACTTTGAACTTTAGAAACCTGTCTGTCACTCCTTAATGTCTAGATTAAGCCTTTCATATGTTCTTTGGACATTATCTATACTTCCTTTTGAACTCAAGTTATGGTTCGATCGAGACCCTTACATTTAAGACATTTTTCTCTACCTGGCTTTGGTAAGAAGGAGTGCAGTTCATGCCATATCAGTCAGAAAGGGATGTTGTTATTAATTGGTAACTATGATTTTGTTTCTTTTCTTTGCCTAACTGGGCTTCTGGCATAGAATCCTTTATCTTTGGTAGCCCCTAATTCTATTAAATTCCCAGTCTCAGTTATTATGTCCTTATGTGGCTGAATCTAAGAGATATGAAATAGTTAAAAGCATCTCTTTCACCCTCATAAGGTAAAAGGTACCTTGGATATTTTGGCAGCCACCATCTTGAGGTGGATTATTCTTAGTGTAAAAAAACTTATTAAACTCTCACTGAAAGAGATCTTTCATGATAATCAAAGGTCATAAGGTTAGCACTGTTGCTGCACTAGTACCTTTCCTGATCATTCTTCCTTGCACCTAAGGCCTTTTCCTGATCATTCTTCCTTGCACCTAAGGCCTTTTCCTGATCATTCTTCCTTGCACCTAAGGCCTTTTCCTGATCATTCTTCCTTGCACCTAAGGCCTTTTCCTGAGCATTCTTCCTTGCACCTAGACCTTTCCTAATCATTCTTCCTTGCACATAGACCTTTCCTAATCATTCTTCCTTGCACCTAGGCCTCCTTTGCACCTAGGCCTTTCCTAATCATTCTTCCCTGCACCTAGGCCTTTCCTAATCATTCTTCCTTGCACCCTAGGCCTTTCTTGATCATTTGTCCTTGCACCCTGGGCCTTTCCTAATCATTTTTCCTTGCACCTAAGGCCTTTCCTAATCATTCTTCCTTGCACCTAAGGCCTTTCCTAATCATTCTTCCTTGTACCCTGGGCTATTCCTAATCATTCTTCCTTGCACCCTGGGCCTTTCCTAATCATTCTTCTTGCACCTATTGCCTTTCCTAATCATTCTTCCCTAGATGATGTCATGAAGGCCACCTTCTGATGGTCTCATTCCACGATCATTATTGCACTAGATCAACAGCAGCAAATAATGGAACAGGATGCAGACTTGATCATGTTGATTTTGTTCCAAGGAATATTCACCTTGGACTGGGGACTAATGCCAGGAGTATTCACCTTGAACTGGGGACTAATGCCAGAATATTCACCTTGGACTGGGGCCTGATGCCAGTAATAAAATTGGATATAATAAATTGTTCCATATTATTGGTAATAAATAGATCCTTGTCATTGGTAATAAATTCACCCACATCATTGGTAATAAATTGATCCACATCATTTGTAATAAATTGATCCACATCATTGGTAATAAATTCATCTACATTATTGGTAATAAAATGATTCATATCATTGGTAATAAATTCATATGATTCTGACATTTCCCTTGACAGATAGACTTAAGAATGGATGTTCCGATATACAAGAAATCTATCGCAGCCCTGAGATGTTTCAAGAGAGCAGTAGAGGTTGATGCTACCAACCGGAAGCTGTGGATAGAATATGGTTCCCTTGCCTACCAGCTTCATGCTCACTCCTCCAGGCAGCTTAGATGGGTAGGTAATGTTGAAAGATAGATGTAATATATTGCTGCTTGTCTTTTTATTTTCCTATGATTTGATTGGCCTGGTGGTCATATCACATCCAGATTTCTCCAAGAAAATTTCAAATCCTTTTCGGAAAAGAATTTGATATGTGATGTGGCAAATGCAGTTTGATTTTCAGAGTAAGTCAGTCTGTCGACAAAATGCAGTATTAGTCTTATAAAGGAAAGGAATTCACGTAAATTAAGAACATCCCCAAAACTGGAAATAAGCTGCAGTCAGGAAAATGTATGGTGTATATAATGATGAAAGTGATGACTGATAAGCATTGTCCCTTGCTCACTGGATACTAGGTGCAGCACTGTCTACACATTGACCTGTAAGCATGTAACATATTGTCCTTAGCTCACTGGGTCCTAGGTGCAACACTGTCTACACATTGACCTGTAAGCATGTAACATATTGTCCCAAGCTCACTGGGTCCTAGGTGTGGCACTGTCTACACATTGACCTGTAAGCATGTAACATATTGTTCCTAGCTCACTAAAGCCTAGGTGCAATACTGACTTCATATTGACCTGTAAGTCAGACCTGCCAACCCTTATGATTTTGCCGTAAGTCTTACAAAAATTACCTTTAAAATACAGACTTACGGCATAAAAGCAAAAACTACGGAAAAATGATCATTGCCGAAAAGTCAGGAAACTTTGTTAATCCGTGTTTGATTTGGATCTGGATTTCATATTAGAATTAGTGAAATTAGTCAGGGAACCGACTTTACAGCAGTTCCTCAGACGCTTTAAACTGCACCTATTTGTTCATGCGAAGCGTATGCATGATCAAACTGTTGATTATATAATTTTTTTTAAAAAATGGCGTCCAGCAAGTGATGCATGTTTAAGACGAAAGGGAAAATAAGCCTCTATAAAATGTTAATAATCAACACAGAAGAATAAAAATATTCAGATTCTTGTGAATAAAAGCCGGAAGGGACACAATTACATTTATTGGACATCATGTGACAATTTGAATATGACTCATGGTGGGAGATGAGATTGCTGTCGTGATGTGAAATGGAAAAAGAATTTCCAAGAATTATGTCAAGTTGAGAGACAGCAACAAGCCTTTGAGCTGCGTATGGTTTGGAACTAACGTTTGTGCAACTGTACTAGTGGTAAATAAAGTCTACGCATATTTTACAAACTTTTCAGTTGAACATAATGTTTATCGTTGCTGCATGTTTCGAATACTGAACTTAATTACGTTTTCCAGCTTTACAATAGCAGTTTATGACATTTTGTTACACCTGACTGAAAACTGGTCAAACTTACGGAAAAAAATCTACTGCCTTACTGAGACGAACTTGTCAGGGTTGGCAGGTCTGGAAAGTGTGTAACATATTGTCCCTAGCTCACTGTGTCCTAAGTGCAATGTTGTTTACACATTAATTTGTAAGCATGTAATGTATTGTCGCTAGCTCACTGGGTTCTAGGTGCAACACTGTCTACACATTGACTTGTAATCGTGTAACATATTGTCCCTAGCTGACTTGAGCCTGCGTGCAACACTGTCTACACATTGACCTGTAAGCATGTAACTTATTGTTGCTAGCTCACTGGGTTCTAGGTGTAACACTGTCTACACATTGACTTGTAATCATGTAACATATTGTCCCAAGCTCACTAAAGCCTATGTAGAACACTGACTACATATTGACCTGTAAACATGTAACATATTGTTGCTAGCTCACTAGGTCCTAGGTGTAATGTGTCTATATATTGAACTGTAGGCATGTAATATCTAAGGATTGACATGATAACAAAATAAATCACTTATACCTATTATTTTGTTGCTTGAAATGCTAAACATTCTTGTGTCGTTTTCCAGGAAAAGTGGTTTCCTGTTGGGGATGAGCTTCATCAGATAGCTAAGGACAGTCGGCAGGAGATGTTACAGATTTCTTACAACTGTTACAATAAGGCCAGTGAGGGTGAGGCTGATGGCACAGAGGAAAAATGGCTGACCAATTACATGAGAGGAAAATGTTTGGAGAAAATGAGGAAGCCTCCCAAAGAATATCTCCATCATTTTGTCAAAGTAATGAAACTAAAACCCATTTTAAATTCATATGTACCATCATTATTTTACAAGAAACCCTTGACCTATGCATCCCCTTTAAGCTTTTTTTTAACTTTCGTCTTGAGCACTGATGGATGTCGATTTTAAAACATGAAAGTTGTATCCTGATGATAGTTTTAATTCTTGAACTGCTGTTAACACTGTTATGTATTCTTGCTGTTTTAGCATTACAACATGTGTTCTACACATTCCTTTACATCCTTCATAATTATTATTTAGTTAAAACTAAGAACAAGACAGAAGCAGTTTAAAAAATTCAAAAGAATTATCACATTTCCTTATTTGCATTTTCCTAAAACATTATTTTTTAAAAAATTTGTTCATCAATAATTATGTATTCATTATATTTATTAGTAACATTTGAAACAATCATTCATGTGCAAATGTTTTGTCTGTAGGCAGCAAAATACATCCATGAAGAGAATGCTTTCTATCCCAAGAGAATCACATTTGCCTACACCACTCCAAGATTGGCAGTGGAAGCACTTGAGGTTGGTATATTCCTCCATTTACTGCTAATGCATTCTTACTCTTTTTAAGAATTATATTTTATTTTTGATGCATAAAATAGTACAGCTACCTTTCTGCATACAACACATAAGGAAATGAATAATATCATCTTACAGGACGTAATTCTGTTGAAATTCAGCTTAAAAGAATTTTCAAATTCTGTAAAATGTAGCTTAAGGGCTGCCAAGTAATAAACATTAATTGCAGGTGTATAGTATGTCCTATATGTGATTAATTATAAATTTCTTTAAATTCCTTCAAAATTTCCATTTTCCAGACAGAAAGTTTTTAAACTGTTGAATATAATGATATTGATAGCCAGAATATATGAAAAGATTTTGTCCTTGCTTTCATTTGTTCTAAACAGTATTTATTGACAATTAATCCAAATGTGAATATAAAATGTGTATCAAACCATTTTATACCCCCCTCCACTTTCCAACTTCTCATTGTTGATGGACAGCTTTTACAACATCCCAATTCGCAATTTTCAGAGGTTCCTTGGTAACTCATGCCCTCGCTTAGACTTTAGTCTGTGCTTTTTGGACCCTGCTGTGCATGCATATTTCAAGGGAGAAGTGTGGGTGTATCTATATATATATATCTATATATAGATAGATAGATATTCCACATACATTAAAAACAATATGGCATTTAAAGTGTTGGTATAAAGCAAATTGATATACCAATACTATTGGTATATCAAATTGTGATCTGCCAATGATGCAATAATACGCATATATAAACATTCTCGCAATCATGTGCTAATAATTCTAGATCAGTGATGAATTTCCACACAATCATTAGTAACATATGAAAATAACAATAAAAAGTGTTAATAATCCCTGTTTTCTAAATGAATTTAATATGGTACACAATTTCAACGCAATCCTTTCTGCTTTCTGTTCTGCCCCTCCGCCATGAATAATGGAAAAAACTATGCAGAAATTGGAGTGAGAGGGAAAAAGTTTTTTGGGCTGGATGAAAATTTTGAAATTGAACTTACACCAAATAACCAACAAGAATATGGTTTGTCGTATTGGTATGTGTGCACTTTCTTTGGGATTTATCTACAATGTTTATATAATCAATGATACAAAGTTGCAGACCCTTTCGACATTATACAGTAAATTTCTCGGTTACGCGGTACACACACTGTGATGTATTTGATGTTTTGTTGTTGTTGTTTCTTAAACCTATTATAATATTCTAAAAAAGTATTAATTAAATACGAAAATGTCCAAAGGCTGGCCTCCATCTCTCTCTCTCTCTCTCTCTCTCTCTGGACAATCGTAGCAAGATACGGGCAAAAATCAATGAAAAGAATAGCACAGAGGATTTTTGCTTGTGTCATCATAGGTTGTCTCTGGACATAATGAATGATGGTAAAAGTAAATCAAACTTCCAAAGGATGAGAGAGTGAGAGAGTTTTATGATTGGTAGTACTGTTATTAAAGCAGAATAATGACTTAGATCAACTGTAAATATATTAAAATATTTTAATACCTCTTGTTGGTTCGTCATTTGGCTTAGTTTCATTTCCACATTAATTTCCATGCGCTGGTATGTGAATGGTGTAGCGTTCATGTGAATGGTGTAGCTAACCAAGTGTTGCTAGTGCTCTACTTTCTTCATTATAACCATCTTTCATGTTTATATCATAATTGTGTATCATATTGATTTAGTCAGTATGAAGAAAAATAGAAACTAAAATAAAAAAACAATCAACTTATTAATATGCAAAGGTGATTGTGAATAGCCACAAAAAGCATGGAACTACATTTTATAGCAGACACACTCGGGGATGTGAGTTCATTCATTCACTTGGTCAGTACACAGCTGCCTGTAGTAAATCTTAACTCGATTCAAAAGGCAAATTATATGTATTTTTTTGTGATATAAATAAAATATATGTATAGTATGTACACTGTATCAATGATATACCACTTGTATAAATTTTTAATTAAAAGGAAACTCTGCAAGCCTCGTTTCCTTTTAATGAAAAATTTATACACTCATATATATCATTGATACAACATACATACTCATAACACTGAAACTCATGTACTTTCTGACACATGTCAGTTAACTTCATGACAGATATCAGCAAAACGTTGTTTAAAAGTTGTTGTAGATTTGATAATGAGGTCAAATCACATTATTAGAGTTTTTTAATGTTATAGTATAAAGAGAGAATGTCTGTTTTAATTTGACAATATGGCATCATCTGCAATTTTGATCCATCTCATGTGTGTGACTAGAAATGGCCTTCTTATGGTAATATTGACATGACATCATGGTGACCATGAAAAAATGGTGAATTTGCACCCAGTGATATTTAGAAAAAACACCAGATAATCAAAATGTCACGACTGTGGAATACAAGTGTGAAACGTTTAGGAATAGAAAGTATCAGCTTGCACTCAAGTTAGGTAATCAAATGAATTTGGGAAAACAAAAATTGAGTTTTTACGTCAAGTGAATTTTTGAATTTTTTTTTTTAAATATACAAAGTAAAGTACCTGCAAAAGTAGAAAAACAAGTAAGTATAAATTTTCCACATAATAGCAGCCAAATTTTTGAACAGGTTATATACAGTGCACTGCAGGTGCTGTCTGGCACATATTTTGATGAAATCAGTCCATTCAGTTGAATTTTCAACAAGGATGTCAACTTTCTGACTTTCCAAACACAAGTCCTGAATGTATGAGCATGCTTATACCAGACATGTATGACTAAGGTCTATTTTTTCATTCATTCTTTAGTGACACTGGTTATACTACGTGTCTTCAAGGATCTTGGGCACACAAAATGTGAAGGCTTAAAGCTGGGCTCCCAGATTTATATGGGAATCTCTGTCCTTCTGTGATCATGGGATGTAAGCTGTAGAGACTATGAAATTATCAGAAAATAAAGAAAGCAGCATATGATAATCAGGAAAAAAATATAACTGAAATGTTAAGTAATCAGAGTTTTTCATTTATCAAAATTTTTATTGAATTTTTAAAAACCCTCAATATAACAAGGAGCAGATTAACAAACATAATAGATCTTTTTATACTGTTTTTTTCAGGGCTAATATTATCCCACAGAATGTTCTAATTTTCTGTGGTAGATTCCATGCAGAAGACCAAAACATTAAAAGCTACTTTGAAATATATAACCAGAGTGAATCATGTATTTTTCAGATGAATGCCTACCAGATACCTAGAAATACCATGGTAAAATAGTTACTCGAGTTAATATTGATTGATATTTTCCAAATGCTGACTTTAAATAAAACTTTTGACTTTGAGCAAACTATACTGAAATCACATCAGTCATTCCAGACTAGTCTTATGAATAATTAACTACAATTGCATACCGTCATTTTTTGTCTCAAGAACAAATTTTTAAGTCTTGCTAACACATAAATTTACAGAAAATCACATCAATTATATTTAGTCAAAGCCTGTAACGTGTTGAAGTCCAGGTAAAGCAAAATGTTATAGTGAAAAAAAGATGCGAGATGATTTTATGCAAAAAGAAATTAAAATTGAACTCTCTTTTGGATTGATTTCAAGATCACATCTTCTCTACTAGGGACAGATGATGAGTAAGAGGAAAGTTGAAATAGAGATTCTTTTTTATGAACATGGCTGCAATACTCAAGGAAACATAAAGAGTAAGATGTGAAAGGGGGTTGATTTGAATGAGACTGAAGTACAGATGCTTTGAATGAGCAAACTACTTCAGGAGAGGAATGGCAATACCAGACTTAAGCAGAACAGAAACTATACAATTAGTCATCATAACTTGCATCACACTATGGACAAGAAGCAGAAATAAAAATACTGAGTAGATGACAGCAATCAAAACTTTAATAATATAATTACTGTGGATGATTCTCAAAGCACCTGTCTTGACAGAAAAGCAATCAAAACATCTCAGTGCTTTCCACTAATGAAATAAATTTAAATGTAATACTGTTATTGCCTCACTAGAACTGCTGTAATGTAATATTGTTATTACCATATTTGAACTGTTTGAATGTCATACTGTTATTGCCATATTAGAACTGCTGTAATGTAATACTATCATTGGCATATTAGAACTGTAATGTAATACTGTCATTGCCATATTAGAACTGCTGTAATGTAATACTGTCATTGCCATATTTGAACTGCTGTAATGTAATACTGTTATTACCATATAGAACAATTTGAGTGTCATACTATTATTACAGTATTAAAACTGCGGTAATGTAGAACTACTGTTATTGCCATATTGGAACTGTTTGAATGTAATACTGTTTTTGCCATATTAAAACTACTGGAATGTAATACTTGAAAGAACACTTTCATTACTGTATTAGAACTGTAATATAATTCTGTTTATGCCATACTGGAACTACTGAGATGTAATACTGTTTTTGCTATAAAAGGGCTACTTGAATGTGATACTGTTATTACCATAGTAGAAATGCTATAATATAATTCATTATTGCCATATTGGAAATAATTTATTGTTGCTCCTAGCCGAGTCATACCAAAAATTGTACAAACAGCTGCCTTGCAAGACACTCAGAATTAAGAGGTTAGTATTAGGACAGGTCAGCCTGGTGTCAGGATAATGTGACTGGGTGGGGACATCATGCTACGTATCCGCAGCATGATGCCCCAGTGCTAGATGTCAATATAAACTGCAACACTGCAGACATTGTAGCGATATGACTGCAAAATTGTTAAAGCTACGTTAAAAATCCATATTACACACACACACACTCAATGTTGCTCAACTCGCCATTGATCAAAAGACCTTTGGCTTATGCGAGAAGCATGTGATAAACAGAAAATCGAAAGAAGCTATATATGACTATTCATTGTGACCCATGAACCGAAATTTCAACTGCATTTACAAATATGCTTTGAATATTGAATGACCCCTGACCTGATGAAAAGGGGTATAATTTGTATCTCATCTCAGAAACAGACAGATGAATTATCGAACTATACTCATAACACTGGCCCAAAAGGTGACTTAAATTTCTGTAACACGACTATTTTTCCCACCATCCAGCAAATGAATTACTTCCATCCTCTACCCTGTTGATAAAAACTGCCTTACTTTGAATTTAAGATATTGACCCTTTGATTTACACTGTCAGCTTGAATGGAGTTACAAGTACAAGCACATCAATTCACATGATATTCCTTTATTTAAACAATGTCTTCCAAATGAAGCAAAAATTCAGTTTGCATAGACTGAATGGTCAGTGGTATATACTCCAGTGACCTCTTAAAGCATGGAGAAACTTTTGCTTGCTTAGGAAACACATGACCACTGATCGCAGATGGCAGGTGACCATTACATACAGGACATTTATATAAGAAATTGACCTGGGGGGAGGGGGGAATTTGACTCACTGGCCAATGTGAACAGGTGACAGCTGAGTAAAGGTATGACTGTACATATAAATATTTTTGCTTCTACTTGTGTCTCCATCATCTGGTACTTTAAACTCACTAAGATGTGCCAAGTCCCCATCTTCTCATTTAAATTCAGTTAATGGATAATTATCCTTCATTTGCTTTTCTTTGACTTGTTTTCCTTTGTATCAAAGAAGTGGTTGCTAAAATTAATTACAAAAAGAAGTATGATGTTCTTGTTGTCATGCATGGATGAACATTACAGGTCCTGTTGTCATGCATGGATGAACATGACAGATTCTGTTGTCATGCATGAATAAACATTGCAGGTCATGTTGTCATGCATGGATGAACATTACAGATTCTGTTGTCATGCATGAATAAACATTGCAGGTCATGGTGTCATGCATGGATGAACAAAACAGATTCTGTTGTCATGCATGAATAAGCATCGCATGTTCTGTTATCATGCATGGATGAACATTGCATATCATGTTATCATACATGAAAATCAGAAAACTCTGGAGCATGAGATTCATTTTTGACTAATCACTGACAGTGCTTCTTTTGAAAGCTCATTTCTGATTGGCTGATTGTAGAAACATAGTCTGAGATGCAAGGTTAGAGTTCTGTAATCTCTAGGTCAAGTGCATCAGCGTCTACGTCATTTACAGTTTAGCTTGCATTATGCACAAGCAATTTTGGCATGATGTTTTCTGTTTCAGATGTACTATCGACTCCATGTGGCCATACTGAAATATATTCTGAAATCCTCTGACACGCAGGATTACCCCATGTATTGGAAATATGTTGAAGAGGCAGCTAACAGTCCATTTGCCAGAGGAATGGAGAAAAGGCACGAGAAAAAAGATGGGTGAAGTACCAGAATTTTTGTCTCTTGATGTATCTATAGTTATTAGTGTCTCAGAAAAAAGTAAATCCATTTGTGAGTCATATGTTGGCAGATATTTTCCAATGCCCATTCAATAAGAGACCAGTACCAGTCAATACACTGCATATGTCCCTTTATTTAACATTAGGGAAAAGTGTGTCTTCTTCAAGTACATTACCTGATCATAATATATCAGGTAGAGTGTTGTCTTCCCTTAGATCAAGAGATTGTCAGTTGCCAATTACTACAGTTTACTCATGCCTGGTCATAAGACCTCACAAATACCACACTTCATGCCTTTTTCACCGGTTTGAGTTGTTCTTACCTAAGAGAAGAGTATTCCATATGATTTTATATCTAAATTTCACTCTATCCTTTTCATAAATGATTATTTTGCACTTGAGTTTTCTAACTTTATCATGTGATAAGTTAATTGGTACCATCTTAATTCCCTGCACGTTTGTCTATAGTACTTAAATTTATGCCAGTACTCAACCTCTTTTATAACTTATATCAAGTGGTTTGTGGTTTTGTGGGTTTAACACCATTTTTCAGCATAAGATAGGCTATACATGGTAACCAGCACATTTTGGTGGAGGTACAACCCGTGAAAACCTCAGAAAGAACCACCAACCCATGGGAAGCTACTGGCATGCTCTCTCACATACCCACATTTTCCAAGCTGAAACTCAAACCCACGGAGAAAGAGGTGAGATGTCAGTGATTGGTAAAGGTCAGTGCCTTTGACCACTCAGTTACCCAGGGTCCCCTTCTATCAAGTGGATGATTATTCAGAGTAAAAAGATCTGTGTAGTTTTTTTCTTCTGGCATTGATCATGATAGCATCCATGTCAAAGTAAGCTCATTATGCAAGTTGCTTGATTTCACCTGTATATGCTGTTAGTTTGCTTTCTCTAGTTACAGGTATTGACAACAGTGGGCATTATTAAATATGCTGAGTGTAAGCAAATTAAGCAAGCTGTGGATAATCATCCCACATGTATAAATTGTATGGTGGTGCAGTTCAAATCATAGTATTGACGTTTTCTTCCACTGGTCTGAATAAAGATAGGCTATTATCATGGCTGAGCTGTTAACCCAGGCTAATAATAGAGCCAATGAAAAGTACACACAAAGAGACAGATGCCATCTGTATTGCTGCCAATGCTGCACCAGTCGCCATTTTTCGGGTGGTAGAATCACTGGAATTGAAACATTGGCCCATTCAGAAAAGATTTGGCCATATTTGCCATGATATGTTTATCACAGTCACATCTTTGCCATCACCCACAGTGGCAGCCCTGTCTTCGCCCACTGTGCCACAACCACAGCATACTATCATGGCACAAACCACTGGGTCTGCGCTGACGTGGTACAGCTCAAGTCCACCTGGACTGTTCCTGGACATTCCATCACCAAATGCACGCCCAAGTACTGGCTACAATAGTCATTTTAGGGGTAGCTAGTTCTGGACTTCAGCACCAGACATTAGTCAACCCCATACTATGTCCATTCCAGTTTCAGCACAGCCTTCACCTATGGTTTCTACAAACTGGGTTGGGATTTGTAATATGTTTCCCCGAGTATATCCTGTCCTAGGATGCAGACAGTGTCTGACACCTGGTCACATCAGTACCAGCCCTCACAGGCTTAGTGGTTAATCAGCTTTCAATGCCACTGAATCGGCTTCTGTTCATGGGAAATCAGTCCATGATTTGCATTGAAGCTACTAGGTTCTTTTAGACTTTACAAGCAAATGGCAATGAAATGACCCCATTGGGGCTCTGAATTGGAACCTGAAGTAAATTAAAAGTTTTTCAATGGCCCTAATGTTGGCTACTTTTTGATATTTTTTTGTCAGACTTCTATTTTTCCCTTCATCAGAAAGCGTCCTTCAATCCTTCCTTTTTTAAATTTTATGTTGAAAATTGATTACACACAGCATGAACGGTCATAGTGAAGCAAATTATTATCTCTGTGATGTAAAGTTGTGGTGTTAGAGGACAGAAGCAACCAGGACTAAAGAGACAGCCAATGTGCGAGTAAAAACATGCTTTTGTTCACGTTTGCAAAGGTAGATTAATTAAGGTTTTATATTTTCAGCAATTTACATGTATTTCAGGCTCTTTTTCATTATAAGATATATTATAAGATATATCTATTTTCCCCTGAATTTTTTTTTTTTCAAAAAGGTTTGATGGAAAGTCTGAAACTAAGAAGAAGGAGATCTTGCATGCTTTTATGAATCATAGAAGGAAGGGATGGTAGTTCCATTTAGGATCAGTTGCCATGGACCTGTTGGATTATCTGCCTGGCTTTCAAAGAACTAACAGAAGACCAGAATGTTTTTTAAAATATGAGCTCACAAGGTTAAGGCAGTTGCCAGTAGTATAGCTTCATAGCACAACTGGTCTTTAACTGACATCATGCAAGTCAAGGGTTGGAGGTTATAGAGGACAGTCTCTAGCTTTAACCTCTGAAACCCTTAATCTTAAAGGACCTAATTTGACCTGGTCCTATATCAGCAGTGCAGCATTCTACATTCCCAGTCTGAAACCCTTAATCTTAAAGGACCTAATTTGACCTGGTCCCATATCAGCAGTGCAGCATTCTACATTCCCAGGTTGGTCAGAAGCTTCGCAATGACATTGGTTATTCTACATCCACAGGAAGAGCTAAAGTTTTTTCTCTACAATATGCCCGTTGATTATGTGCTAATCCTAGCCCATAGCTCATGTGAGACAAAAAGCTACTTAGAACACCACATCCAAATCCGCCATAGGGTACTGACATGTACTCTTGCCACCTCTTACATATTCTACCAACTTATTTTTACTAGGTAAAACTCATTTGAAAAAAGAAACCTAGTTTTATAGTAAAATATGTTTCTTTGACAATACTTACCTTATAATAATAAAGGCACACCATCCTAAGCACTCCCAACAGTTGCATCCCTGGAAGAATGTGTTCATTCATTCTTGTGGTAACTGACAGTTGTTGGGATATGGTGTCAATTCTTTTGGTAACTGACTGTTGTTGGGATATGGTGTCAATTCATCTAAGGGGAGATTAATCTCATCCAATTTCTGGCTTTTCAAGCAGATGGCCAGGGCTGCATGAACATTATGTTTGTTTGTTTGTTATGAAAGGTCATGTTGACATGTAGGTAAGTGCTTTGTACCAAAATATGTTTTATCATAGTGATGTTACAAAAATATTTTGGTTAAACAAGAACAGTGCTAACTAGTCACAGTCGTACATTTCATACATTTATTATGTAAGTTTTATTCCTTCTTACCATTCAGCCAACCATAGCTGCAGTTTTACAAAGTAACAGAAGAGGACAGTAAATATTTAGATGTTTAACTTTCTAAAGAAAAAGAAGTTATTTAATATTTTTCATTCTTTCAGAAGAGATTCAGCTTCATATGATGAAAATTCCATGCCAGTTGTCACTACTCCACATCGAAAGTCAAAAACATACCAGGTACCTTCCTCTGACCACACCTATGTCAGGCAGAAGAGTAATTCAAGCAGTGTAGACAAATATATGTCTGAGGATTCTTTTGTTGCTACAGAAACTGTACCAGCCACCATGGCAACATCTTCAGCATCAGAGGTACCAAAAGATGTTCAGCTAAGAGTACCTGTGCAGTATCCTGAACCACAGAAAGGTATTGAAGTTTGCACTGCCAAATCAGTGTCACAGGTAGAGTCTCTCAGGGATCGCATTGATTGGGTGTCTCCTTCAAGAACAGAAGAAAGTGGCAAGCAAATAGCCAGTGAAAATTTTAGCAAAGACATTGTGACAGAAATTCCACAGGATCTAGTTCTAGACATTCCAGTGGTGCAGAGGTTTGATTCCCAACAAAAAACAATGTCAAAACTAGATGAAAACATCTTGCAACAAGGTATGCATAAAACTGATGCAATGGAATCCACTGGTATGCAGATAGATTCTGATAAGAGAATTTCAATGGATATAAATGCTTCAAAAGATGGACAATCAGGATCTTTTTCTCTTCCAAAATCTGAAGATGAGATAGATTTATCCATGAGTGTTGCAATGGGATCACACTTAAAACCAGACCTGGTTGGACCTTCCAGTGAAGCGATAGTAGCAGACAAACCAAATCAAGTAGCTGATAAATCACCACATGTTTCAGTAGAAAATAGGTCAGGTCCAGTTCGATATCCAAGTTCACAAGCATTCTCAGTATCCAGTTTTCATGATCTTAGTGAAGAAAGTGAAGAGGGCCTTCCTGCATTGGAAGTATCATCCGAAATAGAGGCCAAAAAGGAGAAACCAGTCACAAGCAGAGAGGCTGATGGGAAATCTGACAGAATGGAGCAGCCAGTGACTGAGAATGAAAGTGATTGGACACCTAAAATGGAAATAGATCAACCAGAACTAAAAACAGGATTAACTGCCTCTACTGAAGAGCAGAATTATTATGCTGATGCTATTGGTTCAGCTACAGATGTTAAAACAAATAATACTGGAGAAAAAATGGATACAAATGAAACACCTGAAGAAGTGAAGAAAGAGGAAAATGAGGTTTTTTCCAAAGAAACAGATCTAGCCATGGATGACAGAATGGAGGTTGCCATGGATTCAGCCAAGGGTGATGAATATGACCGGGATAAAGTGCTGATGAAAGAGAAAACTAGCGATAATGCACAAATTAAATCAGGTACATAATTCTTTGTCCATAAGGTTGCAATAGTAATGTTCAGTTTATTTTTGAGTAAAATTAAACATGTTTTACACACTAGTTAAACCATATGTTTTATTTTCTTGGTAATGGTGTAATAGATTTATTTTAGTGTTATGTGGATTTTTGGGGAGTTGTTTTTAGTTCACTTTGTCATTTTGTAGGGAACTTTTTGTATTGGCCTCATGTGACCAAATGTATGCATTATGCTTCATTTTCATTTCAACATCTTTTCCGAAAATGGCTGAGTTTGTGTTGATATAAATTTTTTCATGATTTGTTTTACTATGGGTTTTTAATGGATGATGTTGGGAACTATCTGTGATGGCCAATATACAGTTGATTGCTGCAAAATATTTCATAAATTGGAAAAATAAATATACTGACAGTCTAAGTCAGTGTCAAATTCAATTTAATAGGATTGCAAATGAGAGGGAGAGAGAATCATTTGGTCAGCAAAAATGGTGCTATTGATGGTACAGATCTGGTCACAAATTTATTTGTCATTTGCAAAATGTCGTTGATAACATTGGTGCCAAATGTCAGATTTTCATGTGAGTAGATTACTTTACTTTTAATACAACATTTATGAAAGTTTATAATCTGATTCTTCTACTGCAAGCTTCCATCATCTTAAACTTCATATTGTTGTTAAATTGGTTTCTCCACTCCCATGCTCTTCCTCTTTTGCATTCACTTATGTTTGATAATCCAAAGTAATCCAAAATACTTGATTGTGTTTAGCGTGTGATAAATCGAAATGTTTAGAAAAAATTATTAAATGTCCATCCTTTTGAAATTGCTAACAGAATTGACATTAGAATCATATTCTCATGTACATTAATGATTCATAACAAAATTATTCAGTTAAATATGGTTAGATCTTGTCACGATTTTAAGTTAGAAATTTTAATCATTTACACAAATTCTGCTTTTTAGATAATTTGTTTCATAAGTTGTTTTTTTCTGACATAATGTTTTGATTAGATGTGACAGTAAGTGAAGATATGGTCACTTTAGAAACAAAAAGCATGGAAAAGACAGAGTCAAAAGAGAACAAGATCAGTACTACAGAACCTATGGCAGACAGAAGGATGGAGAGCGAAGAGGACTTAAAGAGAAGCATAATTGACAGATGTAGGGCGGCATTAGAACTATGTCTTCAGAGATTTCCAACCCATTACAAATCTCTGTATCGTCTGGCCCATATGTACATGTACTCTCTGCAGCACAAGGTATGTAAATTCAATCATCCTGTCTTGATTCCTGTGTTGTATATTAAAAACGGTTGAAGATTTTCTTTTTTTTTTTTGTTGTAAACATATCCTGTGGATTGAGTTATTTTCATGGTCATTCAGTTTTTGTGGTTATCAAGAGGTGTCAGTTTTATTGGTACTTGAAGGCCAAATATGGTGGTGTCTGTTTTAAGTTTATTTTTGGATCTTCCATGTCTGTAAACCTCATATTGATTGTTTCTATAATTGATTGCATGGTTTTACTTGTTTAAGCATAAGAAAGTGTGACCCTCACAGAAGTTGGTGAATTTATTACCTGCCCCTTATATGTATGCAAAAGTGACATGTTACTGGAACAAGAAACTTGCTAATGTAGAGATTATCTTGTCAGGAATTTGAGATTGATTTATTAAATGAACAGTGGTTTTCTGAAAATTTAAGACTGAAGGTTACAGACAAACAAAACTATTTAATTTTATCAATCATCAGAGTACAAGCAATATCTGTTAGTTTCAATTGTTTGTGTGATAGAGATTTTATGTTAATCTACCCATTTTTGATACATGAACTTTTGAAATTTTTAAAAGCCAATTTTTTGTACATTTTAAGCATCATTAAAGGCATATAATATAGTATCACAAATTTTTTCATGGGGGAGCAATTTTTATGGATTTTGTTGTTGCCCAAACAATGAATTTGAAGACCCCCAAAAATAGTCACATATGAGAATGACCTCCCTACCCAGTGCAAATTTTCTTACTGTGTTTTGTTCCTAGAGATTACTATTTCACAAATCAATACTCTAAATTGGTAATAAAATACTTTGCCTGCTTTATTTTAACCTTTTGAATAAAAGAATTATAAAGCATTTTATATTGCTTCAGAGTACACATATCGATAAGGTATCTGGTAGCTGTAATTTCCAGTCACTGCCTTAAATCAGTATGTGATATAAGTTAGGAGAGAGAGAAATAATAAAAAGCATAGGTTAATACTTAAAATGAAATAAAGAATAATAAAAAATGTGAGTATATGAAAATAACCTATTCAAACCAATCCTTCATTCGACTACAACTGTTGTTTAAATTCTCTTCAAAGCTCATTTCTTTTTATCCATGCATTTTTAATCCAAAAGAACATGAAGCAGTATTATTAATGAAACACTATGTATATACACTAATTACAGGAGAGTATTAAAGCTCACACTTAACCAATATTTGGACAAAGTCACTCAATCAGGAACATGTCAATCAAGTCTCACTGTATGCACAAATGCTGGTCAGGTAAAATATCACCAAATTTCAGAATTAAACAAGTCCAGCTTTCTCAAACCCACTAATAATTAGGTCCTTTCTTTCTCTTTGTTGCATGAGCTGCATCATTTATTTAGCATGAATTAGCTTCATTAATGATGTTGGAAGGTTTACTGACACATTGCATTGATCATCACCAGTAACATTTTCCTTGTCCATGGTGGTCTGCATGATCTGTTAGCATACCAGTTGTGGAAGTCTGATTTTAATTCTTTGTACTCTTTATATATGGTCATGTCTGGTGGTGGTGGTGATGGTGGTGGTTAAAATTAGCCTATGCAAGAGATAGGCACAAAAAGAGTAGTGACCCCACTGTCTTTCAATTTAGTTAACATCTTTGGTGGCATTGGCTTCCTTTGATGTTGAGCCCTTCAATGAAAACACAAAGTAAGTGACTGATCTTGATAGGCATTTTATTTACGCTCATAGAGGTTGTAGTATAATTGCAGTTTTTTTTAACTGTGTTGCCTTCCACTGATATTATTCACTCAAATGAAAACTTGGTCCAAGTATTGAACTTGTCAGGTCTTTGCTTTTTGCTTATACATGTGGTAATATTATTTAAACAGTAAAGTGACCAGCTGTCTGTATCAGCATAGTTTTATTCATTCACATGCTTTATCTTGGGTGTCTGCTGAGGTTAAACCATGAAATTAAATACCTGCTAATACACAGACTTTAGCAGGCAAAACTACAACTTTAAGTACCCATGAAAATGTCTTATTTTATTAAAACCATGAAAATTGAGCCCAAAAAATAATCAATACTACAGTGATTTATCATAACTGTAAATGTCAGTATATTACAATTGAACAAGGTCTTCTTTAAGGATCCATATCACAGGTTTTCAATCTTTTTGTCTTGTTTAATAAGACCCTGGATAAATGTAAACAGCTTTTCAACACACCCAGCAGTACTGAAAAAGGCATAGAAAAAAATATTGTATATCTTATCAACATTCTGTTCTTCTGATGCTTAGATCATAATAGCTGCTATGAAATGCCATCTGTCAGTAGCTGCTATGAAATGCCATCTGTCAGTAGTTGCTATGAAATACCGTCTGTCAGCTATGATTCTAAGCTATACTCCAGTAATTTGCAATTATGCAAATATCTATTGCTTGATTGTTTCACTAGAGGATTTGCCCACACATGGACAACCCATCAATGAAGTTGGTTTTTAATATTTTCATTGGCACTGGTTGGCCTATGCATACCTGTCAGCTTTCAAAAAGATTGGGACCTAAAATGAGAGGTTTTTTGCTGCATTTTTTTAAGCTTCATTTTCACTAAATATTAACTAGTCTTCCGGGTCCAGTGCACATGAAATTATCAAAGGATGCACCATTTCTCCCTGTGATGTGCCATATTTTCTCCCAGGACTTGCCCTCTGTTCATTTTCGGGTCAGCTGTGGCCAAACTGCACAATAGCTAAAGGTTAGTCCTAAGTAAACAAGCAAGAAAGCCAGCATGACTAATTAACAGTTCATCATTATCATTGCAATTATCTTGTGAAATGGACTGGCCCACCAGCAGAATTTGAAGAAACCATGTTGTACAGTGTGTGTTATGTAAGTACCATCAATTGATTGGAAAATAAACGATACCCTTTTTAGTTGTAACTAGCAGTAGCTAAATATGCAGTCTCAAGCTACAAGTGGCAACGTATTTTCCCATGTTTTATATCCCTTTTTTATTCTCAACTCGAAAGGCATTTAACATTGTTGACTTAATAACATATTTATTCTGAATAGTTTTTTGATTGCACATAAGCTGCGTGGTATGTTTTTCCATTCCTTCTTTTAATTTAATGATGGTAATTAACGTTTGTAATGCCAGGTGTTCTTTGTTGGGAATGGAGATGCTACAGCATCACAGTGATCATTCTTGGGATTGAAACTCATTGCTGACAATTTTATTGTTGAGGTTTATTGTTTGTTGTGGTTTATTGTCTTATTTTAGTATTGTTGTAAGGTTAGAAATGTTCATAAATTGACTTGAATAATGTTTAAATGTAACATTCTGTTTACTGAAGAAGTATGTAATTAATCTTGAGTTCTATGCAAAAATCGGGAGATAATATGCAATCAGGAGGTGGGCATGGAATGACCCCAAAAATCGGGATTTTTTTCTCCCTCCGGGAGAGTTGACAGGTATGCCTATAGTAAAGGTTTACACTTCAGAGAAGAACAGTTGACAGAGGCTAACAAGAGAATTGTTTTGATTTATACGATGGCTTCATAATAATGATGATGACTAAGGTGGTGGTGGTAGTTGTCTTGGCAGCACTGACTTATATATGTTCTGTCTACCCATAGCATGGTTATCTCTGTTGATCATCAGTATTATTGATGTCTAGACTTAAAGTAATGTTTACATTTTTGGGGCATTCACCTTCCCATTATTCCATAATGATTTAAAATTTTGTTTACATTTTACAAAACCAATCAAGTAAATAATTTGCTCAGTTTGTAAATGTTGTCAGAGAAATAAATTAGTTACATAGGTCCTTTAATTTTTACTTAACATGAATGTTCATTATATGATTGTAAAATGTTCTGATTTATTTCTGTGCAGTTAAATAAAAGAATAAATACACTTGCATTACAGTTTTAGGACCTGCTACAAAAAGTCCAGGACTTGCCAGTAACACACTAGTTCTGGACCATTGGGTCCAGGTCCTTTATTTATTTTCCCCTGTACAGCTAGCAAACTTTGTGGATGGCCTGCACTTTGGGTAAGGAAGACCCCTATTGATTCAGGGTTAAAAGATCAATGGTCAAGGCCAGTGACTTGAAGAAGAGTTTCTGCACAATGACCTGAGTCTTCCACAATATACAGTTTACAAACTTTGTGGGTGGCTTGCACTTTGGGTTGTGATAAATCATTTCAATTTCAAGGTCAGAAGGTCAAAGGCCAAGGTCACTGACTGAAAGAAGACAAATACTCTTACATAAAAAGATTAGTACTACATTACATATGTTTACCAATCTGTAAGGGTGGCTTGCACTTTTAGTTAGGAAGAAGTCTGTTGATCTCAGGGATCCATATGTCAAAACTCAAGCTCATTGTTACTAAAAGAAGAAAAATAGTTTCTGCACAATAATGTTTATTACCAATTATATCAGCGGTCAAGGTCACCAAAGTTTGTAGATGACCTGTACTTTTGGTAAGGAAAAGGCTTGTTGATTTTGGTGGTATGATAAAGAAATGTTTTTTCAAAAAACTTTCTGTGATCAACCATGTGCCATTACCGAAGTTAGGTAATGACCTACACTTACGGTAAGAATGAAGCTTTAATGACTTTGAAGTCAACGGTCAAAGTCATTTTGAATAAAGGAAAAAAACTAGTTTTTGCATGATGGCTTTGCTTCTAGAACCACATACTTAACCGAAGTTTTTGGAGGGCTTGCATTTGAGATATGGAAAGAGGCTTACTGATTATGAGGTCAAAGATAAGGGGTCATTGTGTCATTCAAAAACTTTCTGTGATCAACCATGACCTACACTTACGGTAAGAACAAAGTTTTAATGACTTTGAAGTCAACGGTCAAAGTCATTTTGAATAAAGGAAGAAAACTAGTTTTTGCATGATGGCTTTGCTTCTAGACCACATACCTTAACCGAAGTTTATGGAGGGCTTGCATTTTAGATATGGAAAGAGGCTTACTGATTATGAGGTCAAAGATCAGGGTCATTGTGGCTCAGAGAAAACAGGTTTTTCTGAATAACTTTTGTTCTAGAGTAAGTTCCTTGACCAATCTTTGTGGATCACATGCACTTCAAGTAATTAAAAATAGGACTGTTAATTCTAGGGTCTAAAAGTCATGGTCATGGTAAGTGGGATAAAATAGTCATGGTTTCTACATGTTAAGTTTAGTTCAGGATCAAGGCCTAAGCAATGACAAATCTGCCAAGCCAACTATACCATTCAATGCCGACATAGAGGACTTTTTTAAAACATGGTGGACTTAGAGTGTGCTATTCATGTTATTCACGTTTTTAATTGCATCTCTAAATCTGTGTTTTGTAGTTTGTTAATTTATAAAATGTTTTGAAACCATACTGTGAATTAGTGCAGTGATTGTTATAGTGTTAAAAAATAAGACAACTTCTAACCTCTATATTGAAGGAAAAAACATGTAATTTTGCAATTTTTTCTTTTCTTTTTCAGAACTTGGAGTATGCAAGAGATCTGTTGCTAGGCAACACACAGTGGCAAAACCTCAGTCATATGCCAACTCAGGGTCTCTTTACTGATAGGAAACAAAACAACTTCTTCCAGGTATTGAACTTGGTATTAATTTTTACATCTGGATGACACTTCTTAGAAGTAAAAGGTGTTTTCCCATCCCAAACGTCTTCTATTTGGCAAAACTGCTCTAAGCCCTGCTGCCCGCTATCTCACAAACTACTTCATATAAAATGGGTCTTTCAGCATTAATTCTTTGTATAGTTATGTTGGGTGGGAAATTTACATTTTGTAATCTTATTTATGTCCAAAATAAATGGGAAATATTTTTAGACAAAAAGTGTAATTTATATACACTCATTATGGTAAATTACTCCTTTAACTGGAAGACTGTATCTAATATGGACAACTGCCTGCTTACATGATTCTGATTTATATCATATTATGGAAAATATTGTTGAGAAATTGTTGAAAATGTAAGTTTTTATGCCACTATTATCATATGGGACTTGGAGACATGAACACTTATTACTTGTGGCATTGAGAGTTATGCAAATTTGAGCACATTATATATATATATATATATATATATATATATATATATATATATAGATAGATAGATAGAGATATATATATATATATATATATATATATATATATATATATATATATATATATGAGAGAGATTCACCATATTTGCCAGATATATTTGACTGATGAGCTGAAATCTTTCAATGAACCAATTTCTAACTCGGCATGTCGGACATTTGACATAAGGTGCTAATCATTATCCCCAGCTTTGCTTGGTCATTATATTTTCACAGTTGTTTGAAAATGCTATAGCTGCAGAACACAAGACAAAAGATTTGTCCAAGTTTATCTCCTGGACTTATTAGAAACCCTGTAATTAAACAATTGCTCCAGGTCCAGGGCCTATACCAATAGATACGACATTAGTCCCATACACTTCATTTTTTTAATTATATGGTGTCACAGTGTGTCAATGCATCAGGCCTTTGGAACTAAATTTAACAGAAGCAACAGCAGACTTGTATTATCATCCTACAAGACTTACTTGGTGATCTGGTCAAAGAAAATTTATTTGGACGTGAACTGCATGGAGAAACTGTATCATGCTGCCATCCAAGAAAACTTTTTTTGGACTTTTTGAGGGAATGCAGTTTGCATAACAGATTTTAACCTTATGCTTTAAGGATTTTATATTTTTTTGTTATGTATATTTATATTTGTTATTTTACTTCCATTTGACATAATTTTTAATTTCATTTTATATTAACATTTATTTGGAATGTTTATATTCCAAAATGTTAGGGTAATTTATTTTTGTATAATCATACTTTACATTTGGTTGGCACCACTGAGGTACTATAAATGCTACTACTTGCCATTTTCTTTACCAGCAGTACCCATCAATTAGGTGTTATGCTATTCAGCTTGTTGTAATTTAATAATTAAGTTTTAGCTCACCTCTACAAAGCACAGGTAAGTTATTGCACTCCACCCAGCATCAGCATGAACATCCACGTAGACAAAAGCATCTACACCCTCGCTGACTGTCAACCATTATTTCTTACTAGGTCTTAAGCAGCAGTTTGAAGTGGGTTTCATGGCACCTACCCCTCGGGGAGGAGGCTGAGGTGGCTGTATTGGTACATCCTCTTGATTAAGTTTTTGTGATTACCTCTGGGTTTTTTGTGCACACTGTATAGTTACTATAACTACTTGGAACCATGAAACATGATGAGGGGATGCATCTTGATGAGTACTTCACCCTCATCACAAATGTAGGTCATTATGACATATATTTCATATTTCACCGACGGAAAAAGTTTGTAATGATAGAATCATGAAATTATAAGATTATTTGTATTTCTGTTAGTACCACACCCTTACCACAAAGGAAGGTCACCGTGACCTACATTAGCATACATGTCAGCCAATATGGTTTTGGTGTTATCAAAAAAGAATAATGTAAGAGTACATTCGTCCATAGTGGATATACATGCATTATTTTCTAATTATAGCAGCTGTATATGACACATTTCAAAGAAAACAAATTGAATTCTTCAGTTTGACAGTTTATTACAGAGATTCATTATCTTTTGTTTAAACGTATTTTAATAGGTAGAGGACTAGTCTGTAGTTTAAATGTATTTTAATAGGCAGAGTAGAGGACTAGTCTGTAGTTTAAATGTATTTTAATAGGCAGAGTAGAGGACTAGTCTGTAGTTTAAATGTATTTTAATAAGTAGAGGACTAGTCTGTAGTTTAAATGTATTTTAATAAGTAGAGGACTAGTCTGTAGTTTAAATGTATTTTAATAAGTAGAGGACTAGTCTGTAGTTTAAATGTATTTTAATAAGTAGAGGACTAGTCTGTAGTTTAAATGTATTTTAATAAGTAGAGGACTAGTCTGTAGTTTAAATGTATTTTAATAAGTAGAGGACTAGTCTGTAGTTTAAATGTATTTTAATAGGTAGAGGACTAGTCTGTAGTTTAAATGTATTTTAATAGGTAGAGGACTAGTCTGTAGTTTAAATGTATTTTAATAGGTAGAGGACTAGTCTGTAGTTTAAATGTATTTTAATAGGCAGTGTAGAGGACTAGTCTGTAGTTTAAATGTATTTTAATAGGCAGAGTAGAGGACTAGTCTATAGTTTAAATGTATTTTAATAAGTGGAGGACTAGTCTGTAGTTTAAATGTATTTTAATAGGTAGAGGACTAGTCTGTAGTTTAAATGTATTTTAATAAGTGGAGGACTAGTCTGTAGTTTAAATGTATTTTAATAAGTAGAGAACTAGTCTGTAGTTTAAATGTATTTTAATAAGCAGAGGACTAGTCTGTAGTTTAAATGTATTTTAATAGGCAGAGTAGAGGACTAGTCTGTAGTTTAAATGTATTTTAATAGGCAGAGTAGAGGACTAGTCTGTAATTTAAAAATGGTACCAGATGTGAAATGAAACAGGCTTTATCAGTGCGACTCGATACATGTTATATGACTGAAAAATGCCAGAAGAGGGTCTTTTTAAACTTCAAAACATGTCAAATCAGAAAAAGAAAAAATCAGCAGTGCTTTACAAATTTAGATAGAAGAATAGGAGTATAAGTTAATGCAGCAGTCATTGTAGTATTTATGGACTTGACTTCAGCTCATGACCAATTAATTTCTTTGTACCCACTGTGTGTGTGTGCGTGTGTGTGTGTGTGTGTGTGTGTGTGTGTGTGTGTGTGTGTGTGTGTGTGTGTGTGTGTGTGTGTGTGTGTGTGTGTGTGTGTCTGCCTGCCTACATGAAAGTTGGTGAGGTGATGCATCTTGACGAATCCCACACCACTTCTGTCAGGGGAGTAGGTAACTGACCTATATTTCATGATTCACTGACTTTGTAAAATTGTGTTAAGTTTAATGTCTAATGCTTTTATATCCTAGAATCATCAATCTGAATGATTGTACGCATCTATATTTGCACCACATCTGTACCCGAAAAGGATGCCATTGAACTAACATTTCATGTTTTACTGGCTTAGGCCAAGTTAGTGTTTAATGCCCTGTGTATATATGTATATATTGCTATACGTAGATTCATGAAAGTTATTTTGGGAATACATCTTAGTGAGTACTGCACTCTGATCAGTGAAGTAGTTCACAGTAACTTATATTTCATTCTTTACTGAATATGTTGTGTGTTTTAAGTTTATTTTTCAAACTTCATTTATCAAACGAGATGATTTTATGCATCTCTGTTATTACCATAACCTTGCTGCAAAAGAATGTTGCTGTGACCTTCATTTCACATCTTACTGGCTTAGGTTAAGTTTTTGAATTTAGCTCAAAACCAGATTGGTGTTTTTAGCACTTTGTATACCAATATTCATTAAACTGAGTTATTATATCTTGATGACTGCTACATCCTCTTATATATATATACAATCACATTCTTCTCACAAATATAGTCACCCTCTGGGAAGGCCACCTGTCTTATGTAGCCCCTTTTCTGGTACAGAAGGGTTGGCCATATAAGAGGGTGACCACTGCATCTTGCTCATTAATACTTAGATGGATACTTTCATGTGCTATTTGGGTATTAACAAAAGCCCCTTATGAACCTTTGAGTGAAGCTTCTTTCAAGAACCTTATCTGTGAGAGAGTCTTCCTCCAGTTATTAGCATCAGTGAGAAGGAGGAGTGAGTTTCATACCTTGTCAATGGAAAAGGTTGTTTGTGGTTCATGGGGTAACTTTGATTCAGTTTCTCTTCTTAGCCAACCTGTGTTTCTGGCTTTAAATCAGCTCCCTTCAGTAGTTCCAGCTCCCTTCAGCAGTTCCAATTCTTATTTAAATTCCCAGTGTCAGTTGTATCTATGCTGGGAAGGACGAAGATAGGCTCCTTTGCCCAATTAGGACCCCAGAATTTCATATGGTTTCTGCTAAAAGGTGAAGGAAGTGTTAGAATTGTCTCTTTCTACCTCTCAGAGTTCCTCTGATATTTAGGTGACCATTATATATAGGTATATTGCCCTCACTATTAAGAATGCTTATCAGTTTATATCTGAGAGGGACCTTTCTTTCATGAGAAATGAAGTCTATCAGGTTAGGGCTCTTGTTGCACCTTGGGCCTGCTTGAATCACTCCTCTTGGATGACATCATGAAAACAGCCTTCTGGCAGTTCACACTACCATAACTTTTCATTCTTTTACCTTTGATATTTGGTGCATCAGAGGAAAGGCATTTACTCGTTGTGTCCAATCATGACAGCACAGAATGTGACTAAGCTTGAAGTAGTAAACTCTCCTACTGTAAGGGCAAGTGCATTTTTTTCTTACACCATTTTTTTGTGGGGCCATCAGCTTACTCCTAACTGACAAATCAGTAATGCAACAGTTGTAGGTAATGTATTACTGCTATTAAAATCTAGTTTATCACAGGTAAAACTAATTTTAATTATGTAATGCATACCTTTAATATATATATATATATATATATATATATATATATATATATATATATATATATATATATATATATATATACACCACTCCTCAATAACTCACGCCCTGATAACTCACGAACCGCTTATAACGCGGGATCAGGAGTGGATCCCATTTTTTAAACCAGAAAATACCCAAAAAATTTATCCCTATTTATTGAACTTGAAGAAAATCGTGATCAAAATTAGTAATGGAAACTTTGATATATCACTTGTTTTGTCGTCGAAAACGGTTGATAGGACCTGAAAATTTAATCAACATTATGAAATATCAAATTTAAAAATAAGTCATACAATTTTTTTACATTTTCTTTCCAAATGGTAGTACACCGCAATTAACAATATGTAAGGAAATTTCGATAAATGAAAATATCACTTACGCCAAGTGGAGGCAGTACTTTAATAAATAAATACCAATTAAATAATTTTTTTATTTATGTTCTAGTTCTATCTTTTAGTTCCTTATAAGTGTAATCATCATAAATGCAATGTGTCCTCTTGTAATTAAACATAAAATGTGTCAATTTATCATAACAGCTATGTCCGTGAGCGTTTCTTTGAGAACCTAGTTAGATGCTGACCATGTTTTGATAACTGACTTGCAGAAGTATTTGTTTTGTTGCACTGAATTAAAAGCTGGCCTCCTTTGTATTAGCACATTAATTATGTCTTTTGAATCAAATAAAGGAACTGGAATAAAAGAAAAGTTAAAAGGCACGAAAATCCTACAAACTTAAAATCTAGCGGCCCCGGTTGTATGTCGGGTGAACTCACTTTATCTGATCAATCACTGTTATAAATGTTATTGTGTATGTAACATAAACTACCTTAAGTTAACAGACTCACTGGTAACTGATCAAAGATAACCAAGCGAAATGAATATTTTGTAAAATAAAGAGCTTCGTTTCACAGATACGGACCATTGTGGGCAAGCGAGTTTCAGAGAATTCTTGAACTGGCACTTAGAGATATCCTCAAGGATGATAAGAAAGTTTCATTATTACTTCCAATGAAATCATGACATCAATACTGTACTAACTGAACAATACAAAAATTGAGATTCGATGTAGACGATTGTCTCACGAAATAAATTATGCTTGTTTTTGAAGAAAAGGAATCTTGTTTGGTGGTGTATTGACAGTTTAGTTTCCCCGCTCTTTTGACTCCCGATTTGGCAGGATACCATTAAATACCACTCTGGGAACCAGACTCATCAAGAAAACAAAAAGCAGTGACGTAATACACAGATGTTTTCGCGTACACGTGATAGTTGTTGAAACCAGTGGAACTATCTTTCACATGTTGGACATTTTGAAAATAAATGTTATTTAAACAGAATAACATACAACATTGTTACAAAAAGCACGTTATTAAAAATTATTATCGACATAATTGTAAAATGAGCATTCAGTCATTAAATGGCCCATTTCCCTACCCCCCCACTCCGCTGTTTTCTCGATATCTAAGTGAATTTTTTCAACCTTTGCAGGTAACTCGGTAACTCACGCCCTTGCTTATAGTGCGGTCTATGTTTGTGGACCCTGATGTGCACAAATTATCAGGGGCAGAGGTGTGTGTGTATGTATATTATATATATATATATATATATATATATATATCCACATGCATGTACAAGTGTATATAGTCATATATGTATTAATAAGATAACATGGAAAACCTGTGTATTCAGAATATATTACACATTCAACTTTTATATTATTTCATTGCCACTGCTTCATTACGTGTGAAATAAATGTCATTGATCGTGGACTGAAACATGATAGCATTGTGTTATAGACATCATAGCATTTGTGTGATAGTGATGCCAACCTGTTCCAGCATTTATATATGATTTTATTCTCATTACCTTGCAATTAAAATGTTGAATTAACTGGTACGTTTAAAACCACTCATGTAGCCTCTGCAACTGTAATGTATTAAACTGAACAGACAAGGTTCAAATATTACAGTATAACCTGTACACATATGACATGAAATATCTTTAGTATAAAAGTAATCAACATAAATTATAGATCTCTACTCTCTTTTAGGGAATCTGGAAGATCCCAATTGAGGAGATTGACCGGTCAGGGAGCTTTCCAACTCACTTGAACAGATCAGTGACACTCCTGTTGGAGTTATTGAAGGAGCAGGGAGATTTTCTAATGCTCAACAAAGTCCACATGCAGCTGTTAAGGTCTCCAGACAGTGGAAAGTAAGCACAGGATTACACTTTACCTACATTTACTCTGGTAAAATAAATTGGTATAAGGAGTCACTTTTCAATCAGTTTTGTATTGTGTTGTCTGAACCTCATGATTGTGAGTATAAGTACGGCTAAAAGATTTCTGTTATTTCTTTTGCCTGGAGGTTGTAAAAGTTTCTCCTGCACAGAATTCTACTGGGGCCCATAATTCAGAGCGTGAAATTCCATTAAATTCAGCATAATTATGTGAAAATGAAGAGAAAACTGTAATTTTATTCTGTGAATTTCTTAAGTCTATGCATAAGAGAGTTTCTGTTGAGAGAATTTTGAGTCTTATATGGCAGGCACAAGGTTAATTACGTTTTTAATATGACCTTTTGTCATCATTCATTGAACGTCCATCAGCATTCACATAGGTGATACGGCCCTTTGTAATCATTCATTGAACATCCATCAGCATTCACATGGGTGATATGGCCCATTGTAATCATTCATTGAACATCCATCAGCATTCACATAGGTGATACGGCCCTTTGTAATCATTCATTGAACATCCATCAGCATTCACATAGGTGATAACGGCCCTTTGTAATCATTCAGTGAACATCCATCAGCATTCACATAGGTGATACGGCCCTTTGTAATTATTCATTCACATAGGTGATACAGCCCTTTGTAATCATTCATTGAACATTCATCAGCATTCACATAGGTGATACGGCCCTTTGTAATCATTCATTGAACATTCATCAGCATTCACATAGGTGATACGGCCCTTTGTAATCATTCATTGAACATCCATCAGCATTCACATAGGTGATATGGCCCTTTGTAATCATTCATTGAACATCCATCAGCATTCACATAGGTGATACGGCCCTTTGTAATCATTCAGTGAACATCCATCAGCATTCACATAGGTGATACGGCCCTTTGTAATTATTCATTCACATAGGTGATACAGCCCTTTGTAATCATTCATTGAACATTCATCAGCATTCACATAGGTGATACGGCCCTTTGTAATCATTCATTGAACATTCATCAGCATTCACATAGGTGATACGGCCCTTTGTAATCATTCATTGAACATCCATCAGCATTCACATAAGTGATACAGCCCATTGTAATCATTCATTGAACATCCATCAGCATTCACATACGTGATACGGCCCTTTGTAATCATTCATTGAACATCCATCAGCATTCACATAGGTGATACGGCCCTTTGTAATCATTCATTGAACATCCATCAGCATTCACATAGGTGATACGGCCCTTTGTAATCATTCATTGAACATCCATCAGCATTCACATAGGTGATGTGGCCCATTGTAATCATTCATTGAACATCAGCATTCGCATAGGTGATACAGCCCTTTGTAATCATTCATTGAACATCCATCACCATTCACATAGGTGATATGGCCCATCGTCATCATTCATTGATCATTCTTATCATAGGTTATCTGGCATATTTTGAGAGGCTGACTCTAAACAAAGCACAATACAGTGGTCACAGATTTCACTTCCAGATTAGCATCAGTGCCTCATTACTCGCTGAACTGTCACTGAAATGCACACAGAGAACCACACCATAATGCTCTAAAGAATAAACAGTTATGTTTAAATCAGTACCAAGAATTCCTAAATCTAACTCTTGTACCAAAATGAGAGGAAAAAAAAAATGCTCTAAAAGTCAGCTGGGACTACATTCATAGGTACTGAACCAGACATTTCTGTTAAGGGATTGTTCACATAGGAACACAGTGTTCACATTTTTTTGAACAGGTTAAAGTGAACAATTCTAATATGACCCCTACAAAATCACTTTCATACATTAGAGTTATGGTTGGATGACTAGAATCTATAATAGAGTGGCATTGAAACAATAAAGTTCCTGCTGGGTATTACCATATTCATCTTCAAAGAGTCAGTACCAAGAAGAAGACAAATATTGTAACAACAAGATTGGGATTTCCTTGTCTTATTGCCAGCTTATGTGGTAATGATTTTTCTCCCCCTTTTTTAATTCAAATAATTTTGCAAACATCAAAGTTTTGTTGAACATCTAGACATCTTTCAGGCAGGGTTTAATATTATGATCAGCCCATCGGCCACTTGTGTATTTTTCATAGGATCCTTGCATTTGGCAAAACATTTGTCCTTCTGGACAGTGGCAATTCCTGTGTTTAAACATTATATTTTAACTTACAAGAAAGCATGTATGCAACAAAAGTCTAAGTAGATTAAATAAAATCATTTTTTGCAGGTTTTATCCTTTGGTTTTTTTGGCTGGTGCTGGACCATGCAAATGCCTTAAATTTGCAAATTGTAATCAAAGTGAAAGTTGAAATGCTATCAGTTTATACTCAAACCTCATTAATGTTTAACTGTGTTTTTCTGAATGATGGGTCAAAGATTGAAAGGCATTAAATTGGGGTATATATTTTCAAATCAGAATGCTTGATTCAGAATACTCGATACAAATGTACGTGTTTTTCCCATGTCTTGCTGACTAGTGATCAACAAGTAGACAAGTGAACAATATATAATATTTACAATTTTTGAACCATAACTGTGATAGTTGAGTTGCTTACAGGAAATATCTACGTGATGCTGAGAGGGTTTACCTGGCAAAGCTTGCTTACACAACAGCCCTGGATGTAATTGACACAGAGACTCAGAAGTTAAAAATGGTTTCAGATGAAGGGAAGAAAATAAAGTTCATGATGGATGCATACAAGGTGTGGGAGTATGCTGCACCTAAGACAGCAATTCTTGGAGACAGGATCAATGATGTTCTAGCACAGGCATATAAAGCTGTCAAGAAAACAAATGTAAGTTATTTTACATAGATTGTGTAAGTTACTCAGGCAAAATTTCCTGTTCTCTTTTGGGTTTATGTTAATTCTGGTGACTGTAATATTATTGGCTACATTTTAATAGGTGGTTATGGAACATTTTTCCATCTTGAAACCCTCACACCTTGGGTCAAAGACATGGTTCAGAAAGGTCATAACATTTTGTACACCTTGATAAGCTAACATATAATGAATGTACTACCTGATACACTGTACATAAATTTCTTTGTTGAAAGAATAAGACACAAGAATCACCTATCTTCCATTGTTCACTTTTTCATGATTGATTTTATGCTGGTTGTAGCATTTATTTCTCTTGGGTTTAAATAAATTCAGCTGAATGACTGACAAATCTGTATTGTTTAAGTAAAATCTAGCCTTCTTATGGGGATAAATAAACCACACAGTAACTCATTTTCGTATATAACTTAATCAATTCATGTATTTGGTTCATAGATTAGTATACTTATATTTTAACTTTTGTTTTACCTACTTGTGTATTGCCAGTTGTTCATTGACATATATGTCCCACTTGGCATGCAGGTCTTGGTTTTCTGAATCTAATAAGATATTTATAAACCTCTCTTTCATTGAATATGAAGTTATATTTAACAAAGGGAATATAGGAATATGTGTGTTGAAGCTTTCAAATAATGTACAAGGAAATATAATAGTCACACTGATAACAGCACAAAATCAGAAATATCATAATCAAGGTTGATATTGATTACACAACAGGGGAATATTTGGATTACTACTTAAGTTAATGGTAAAACAGCTGCAGTTTCTCATGTCTTCTGCCAGTTAGTTGGTATAAGAGTCTAATATTGCCAACAAGGGCAAGTGACATCACTGTAATGAAAATGTGAGCAAAAAAAAAAAATAATGAATAGCATCCAGAAAATGCCTCATTAACTCTGACAAAGAAATGTGTCTGGATGAGTTTTTTCACGATGATTTTTTCCTGAAAGCTGGATTCACCGGATTTGGTTTGTGCATTTTAGTCACCAAAAGAAAAATCTTCTAAGGGTCCTTTTCAGTCTATGGTTATAATATTTGATGAAAACATTTTCAACTCAAAACAATATTCTATACAGCCATTGAAAATTAAAGCAGTGTGATCATATTCTAGAGATTTTGGTACATTTTCATCTCCTTGTCATAGGCAATGTGCAGCATGTAATGAAATGAAAAACTTGGAATGTGGGACATATTAATGATGGTTGTTTTTCGAGACAATGAAGAAATAATATTATATAAATTATTCTGTTTGGATTTGTAGAAGAAAAAAAATCTGTGATGAACTTGTTGCAAATAGAGCTGTTTTAAATTGTTTCTTGCTCATCAGTGACACCAGTAAAGTTTCTTTATCATTGTTTTGTCAAAGATTCTTGTGGAAATATCCTTTCTATTTCTTTAAAGATAATAGTTCTGTATGTTTCAGATATTTCATGTGTCCTGTGATTAACATAGATCTTGGAATGGGAAATAAATAGACAGGTTAGAAACTAAATTATTGACATCAAAAATATGTCCCAGAACCTTCAAAAATGAGAAATTTCCACCCCACCCCACCCCACTCCCTGTATAACACTGCACTTAGATGCTGAAATAATTCTTCAATCTTTGATCAGAATGTCATAAATGGCGGTATTTTTCTTTTTCTGGTAATTTATTCTCTTTGCTTTTATGCAAATAAATCAAAAGACTCAAAGAGACGAGAGATCAGCGAAAGCACAAGTCTTACTCTCACTTATGCAGATGCTTTGGATGCAGGAGCTCACGGGTTCAAACCCCAGCTGAGTCATACCAAAAACTTATAAATATGTACTAACAGCTGCCTCACTAGACACTCAGCATTAAGAGGTTAGTGTTAGGACTGATTGGCCTGGTGCCAGGGTAATGTGACTGGGTGGGACGTGATGCTACATATCTACAGTATGATGCTCCAGTGCTAGACATCACTATAAACTGTCACACTGCAGACATTGTAGTGATATGACTAAAAATATTTTAAAACTATGTTAAAAATCCAAATCACATGCACACGCACACCTGTGCTGACATCACAGTAGCTGAAGTAATTAATTAAAATTATGGGTCTTGTTGCAAATTAAAAAGTGGTTTAGCACTTGATTTTCACATTATGACAACAACTATTTGACTGGCCATTAGTGTTTTTATAATTGCTGAATGGTCATTTTTATTGATATAAGTGACCTTGTTTACTCAAATATATAATAATTGAATGCAGAAATCACTTTCATAGCTTGTTTCCTCTCTTAATCACAGTTGGAAAAATTAGTTCGGTAGTGCCTTTAATAGGACAGTTTCTGTTTGCTATGCATATGGTGTCATTATGTCAAATATGTGTTTCACTGAACTGAAATACACAGCTCTTTTCTCGAAAGATAAGTGTACCTTTTTAGCCAACACCCTGCTTTGTTCAGTCAAACTGATTAGGGATTAAGAGTCTTAAAAGGGTTAATTAACTACTAGTCATGAAAGTTGAACAAAAAGAATCCAAGCCTATCAAATAAAGAATTGAGTTCATTATATGTGTTCCAGAACTTTTGTCTTGAAAAAAAAAACAAACTGAATTATCTCAAAACTTAATAGCAGTAATAAATTATTTTTGAAAATAATTTAGGGTGTCCCAAATTTTAGATTGTCCCAACATATATATAGTAAATACTGTAGGCTGGTAATGAATTATTGCACATGAAGTAAATTCATCTCTCTCTCTCTCTCTCTCTCTCTCTCTCTCTCTCTCTCTCTCTCTCTCTCTCTATATAAATATATATACACACATACAGCAAGTTTCAAACATATAATGAGGGTTTTGCCTTTTGGGGAGTTATGGGTCAGTATTGAACTTTAACAGTGTCTTGCAGAAAGGAATGAAGACTTGATACAAGCATTGCCGTAAGTGACAGTATATGATATTATGCTTGCTTCAGACCTGTTTACCCCAACAAATTCTCCATATTTTGTACCAAGGAAGCCCCAAAAATACTACAAATCATTTAGGCAAGACTATGGAAAATAGCCAAATCAGCAAAAATATTTGCATCTTAATGTTTTCTTCTGCTTCTAAAATTTCTTTGGTTAAAAAAAAATATGTGATCAGTGTCAAAGAAGTGCAAGTGCTTATTCGATGTTTCCCATGCAAACTGGTAAACTGTCTGGAGGCATCAAAGGGAGCAATCTGCAGTTGTCTTTGAAAATGGCAGACCAGCATCGTGTGAAAAGAAACTCGAAAAGTCTAGTGCTAGCCAGACGTTTCTAAAAATTTATACATATTTGGCCGTTTATAAAACAGTCTAACAAAGGAGTTCATTATGCTCAATTTGGTGTGTGCGAATCAAATTTTTCTGTCGCACATAGCAGTAGAAGTGATGTAAGAAGTTATGATGAGTGCAAGTCCCACAACGACTGTGCCAAAATAAATCTACAAAAATGTCTCTGACCTCATTCTGTAAAGCACCAGTGTCAGAGAGTGAGAAAATGCATATTATCCATGCTGAAGTGATGACGATTGAGCTTTTGGCACAGTTAAACTTGCCGTTAGAAACAGCTATTCATTAACCCAGAATTTAAAGAAAATGTTTCCAGAGAGCAAAATTGCAGAAAGTATGAAATGGCGCAGAAACAAAGCCACTGCTCTGGTAGTTGATCTAGCTGAAAGAATGAGATCAGGGCCTTTTACAGTCTCCACTGATGGTAGCATTGATGTCGCAAGCAAGCAATATCCTCTGGTTGTGTGCACTATAGATCATGTTACCATTGTAGTTCATTCTGAATTGCTGAGCATCCGAGTTTTTTTTTCATGGAGCAGCTACAGGGGAAAACATTTTGATTGATAGACAGTGTGTACCATATAAAATTGTATTTCTTCAGGCTGTGACAATGTTAATATTATGGCTGGGTACAAGAAAGGGATTTTTGCCTTTGTGCCAAGGAAAGAGCCAAATGTGTATTTGTCTGGATGTACAATACATCTCATCCATATTGCTGCAAGAAAAGCAGCACCCAGCCTTCCTCCAGTTTAAGAAATAATGGTTGACTTATACTATTTACTTTAATAAAAGTGACAAAAGGAAGATGGAGTTTAAGGGGATGTTGTATGATGTACAACAGTAAAAGATGCTCAAGCATGTGTGCAATAGATTGCCAGGTTCCTGTTGAATTGGGATCCACTGGAAGAGCATTTGGAGACAACAAAAAAAAACAGAAAAGAAACAAAAATACTCCCAAGACTCAAATAAGGAAGATGTTCAGACAGAGAAGATAGTATCTGAAAGTGTCCTATGCCAAAAAGGAAGTACAAGGAATCTTTGAGTTTGTAAAGTCGCCAACAAATAAACTGTATGTTTTATTTATGAATTAAACAATTAAGGTTTGTGATGAAATCTTCACTTGCTCAGAAGGTCACTACATAGACATTTTAGAAATTTATTGGTCTGTTTTGTTAAGCCGAGTGCTGTGAAAGGCAAGCTTCTTGAAGATGTTAACTGCCGTGCAGAATACAATGCTTAGAACAACTCTGAAATAGTAACTGGAGAGGATGTACATGAGTTTCTGGAAAATAAATGCAAAAATCATTTGAGAGATTCAAGCATTATGGAGTTTTACAGTATTGTAGTCATGTACTTTCAGTCAGCATGTCTCTACATAAAAGTCACATAAAAGTCAAACTGCCATTGAATGAGTCTTGAAGTCATGAATATGAAGGGAAAGTGTCAAGCTTGACCTACTTCTTGGATAGGTTTCTGTTCTTAATCAGTGCAGGTGTGTCCAAAGATAGGTTATTTGGGCAGTTTGCATCCTACCAAATACATGACTTGGTTAGGTGTATTAGGAACAGGATGAATTAAACATGGACGGAAGTTGGAAAGTTGACAGATGAACATGGATATTTATTACTTGCTAAATTGGCCAAGGCTATATTGGGGATTCTCACAGTACCACACATTAGTGATAATTGAGAAAGAGTGTTCTCTAAGTTAGAAAGAACAGAACTGACCAAAGAAGTTGCCTTAGAGATGAAACATTGGAAGCCTTACTTTTACTGAAATCTATACATGGACATCCAGCAGACAGACAGTATAATGTGGGAACCTTGCAAAGACTTGAAGGGGCTTATTACAGTTGTTTGAAGTATGTAGGCCTAATGATGATTTAATTCTTATCATACACATACAAGTTTTCCATAGCATTTGTTGACCATCCAGAATATACAGAGATTTAGTATTTATTAGATACAATGGTAGTCTGTAACATTGTCTCCTAGGGTATTTTTGCTAATGTAGGAGGACATAAAATTTAAAATTTTTAAATAGGTGGATATATAGCTCCGAGCCCCCAGTCAGCAATGCCAGTGGCCTAGGTGAATAATATAAAAAAAATAAAATGTGAGGAACAACAATTTAATAAGAGATATAAATATTCAAAAATACAAGTAAATTTCCACAGTTTCTCCACATGGTTGACGTATTTAATCTGCCAATTTCATCATCTGATGTGCGATGTGAGAGTGTTTCCACCTATCCCTACTACTTTACTCATTTGTATTGTTTCCGTTTCCTTGACTGGTACTCCAGTAGCCCTTCTGTCACTTGACTACATCCTTTGCCCTTCCACTTTCTCCATTTCCGTTCTCTGGTCTGCCTTCAAACTTCTACCTCAGTTATTCTGTCTGGTCCCGTGACCTCTCTAACAACTTCTCCCTATTTTGTCACCTTTGGGTGGCACTCGGTCCAACCCGAACAAATCCAAACAGCACCGAAAACTTCTCAGTCAATAATAAGGGACGTATAGTCTAGTCTCCCTTTCGACCTAGACAATCTCACATCCTTGCACAACCTTTCATCAGCATAAAGGCAATTAAAATCATTAGGTCATGCATAAACTCACATCAGAATATTCCATACATGTTTGTACGATAAAATAAAGGTAATAACACAACAACAGTATTAACAACTCCTGATCCATACATCAACAACTTCCGTGACATGAGTACACATTTTTAATTCTCGACATAGTAACTACCGAAATCACAACAGTCAGATGCATTCATTACCTTATTAATCATAACTTGTACAGACAGTGTTCAAATACAAATATGCAGATACTTCACGATATGTACACATGGTCAACATGCCTAACTCTGTATAGTTCACAACTATGTATTCAGATTCAAAATTAAAACAATTACAAGTGCTAACATAACTCATTAATAAATGCGATAATTCAGTACGATGCACACAGCAGTAAATTACGCAATTAATTCCAATCACAGGCTAACAATCCACGTAATTCAATTTTGTATACTACTAATTTCTCTACAGAATGTTATGATAGGTAACTAACTCAAATACGTAGGTGAGATTAACTCTAATAAAGGTAACTTCTACATACCAATATAATTCAAATAATCAATTTCTACATACTACATATAAACTTACAACTCTCAGTTAGTAATGTTCAACAAATTCAGGCAAAGAATTTTACCTTTGAGAAGCTTTTCAAGTCTGAATTCTAACTCTATTTTTTATGAATGCCGAGCATTCGGAGTACGCCTATTAGAATTCACTCCCTAATTTACTAGACCTCTGCATTGGTCAAAATCCTTGCAAGTACTGAAGTGATCGTAAAATGACCTGTAGAATAAGGGTCTGCTTCGGACAGGTGCCCTGCCCATATTTCCCTAACTTGGCCCTGATTTGATACTGGGGTTTCTTTGAATTGATGTCTGCCTAGTTTCTCATGTGTACGTCAGATTTCTTTCTCCTGCGGCTGGGCCACGGCATTTGTGTGAATAAACAACTTCTTCTGGTTTTACCTGTTACTTTGTCTCTTTGAAGATAGCCGCCCCTTTGTTCCCTTCATTATCGATTCCAGCCACGATCTTGCGCAACAAAGGTCAGTCGCTAATGTCACGGCAACATTCTCCACCCCAGGTAAGCTGTGTACATGAGGGCTGTCTTCACAACATGACATAGTCAAATAGAAAACAATGTTGCTTGTTTGGAATTGTGAATGCTATAAAAATAATTATGAGTGAATAACCATGTTTATACATTGCAAAGTACACAAGTGTAGAAAACATTACATTTAATGAAAATATTGGTGAATTCATACTGGCAGTATATTAATATACATAGAGTGATAATGGTTTTCAGAAAAGGCGTTTCTTTTCTTGGTAAAATAAACAACAGATAATGATGTATTTTGTAGTTAAAGATAATAAATATATTTCTGGATGAAGTTTTTGCTATTGTTGAACTGTTAGCAAGCTTTATTACCATACTACTGACAGTGGTTCCTGCTTTTGGACTACTAACTTAGCCAGGAAAGGGTAAACAGTTGTGCTGCTTTGTCTCACATTTTTGTTAGAAACAGGCTAGACAACACACATTATACACTGTATTGATCCCAGCCAAGTTGACAGCCAATGGACTTCACGAGCCTTTGCCTTTAGGAATTGGGTGATATAAGGGCTGGAGTCAGAACAAGCTTGTAATAATCCTTATATATGTACAAAACACTAGTACATATAAACACTGTAGGTAAATATAGAGTATATTCTATTCATGTACATTGATTTATGTGCATTGAATTTTGAAATGGAATTTGTTAATTGGGGATGGATGATGAGGATGTGTATTGGTAAGCCATTATGTATGTGTATTTTACATGTTATTATGGCCTTGAATCTTTCATGTAAAATAAGTTTCCCCATTGATTATTACAACAGAAATTATAAAGAATTGCATTTTTAACACTTCCATTAATATTTCTCATTTTCCAAATTCTTGGTAATTAGCAAATGTGGTCCCAGTATATAAAATGGGTGTAAAAGAAATGTCTCAAACTATTGCCCTATATCACTCCTTTGTATTTTGTCCTTGATTTTGAAATCTGTGTGTGTGTGTGTGTGTGTGTGTGTGTGTGTGTGTGTGTGTATGAGATTTGGATTTTTAACTTAGCTTTAATAATTTTTCATTCATATTGCTACGATGTCTACAGTGTGGCAGTTTATAGTGATACATAGCACTGGGACAAACTGTCACACTGCAGACATCATATCGATATGACTGAAAAATTGTTAAAGCTACATTAAAAATCCAAATCACATGCACAAACAATTCAATTGTTTAAAATGAACCATGGTTTTGCTCCAAGGTATTTACAAGCTGTAATTCAACCTCGTCTTGTTTAACATTGATACCTACAACACTTCATTATCAAGTACTATTTGACCTCCTTTGTACAGAAAGATACAATACAACAAAATCATTTCTGCTTTCCACAATTCAGTTGTGGAACACTTTAATAATTGAAATAATAAGTAACCCATCCCCCCAAAAAAATCTTGAAACTTACCTTAATCATGATAAATATACAATTCCTTCATAATATTATGTTGGTGCTTGTGTGGATCAAGTTCAGATTACATGATTGAAAACCATATGCTGTAACTTAAATAACAATTTTTGATGACCAAAAGGTTTTTTGTGTGGGAAAAAGTGAAAAATATACAAGTTGGAATGTGCAGGAAATAACAATAGCAGTACCAATATCAGGTTCCTAACTAGCAATAAGTTGGATTTGAGAATTTGGAAAACATATCAGTATCTGGGATGGTTGTGGAAAAAACAATGACAAATGTGAGTAAATGGGTCAGCATCAAGACAAATCTGGGTAACTGGGTCATATGTAATGCTGTTTCAGCTATTTGGTTATGGTATGGTTTGTGGGGGAAGTGGGCTATCCTTTTAGTAAGGGTTAGCCAATCATATTCTGTATGTAAGAGAATGGGGTGTTGGTATATGATATGATGTGTGTGTGTGTGTGTGTGTGTGTGTGTGTGTGTGTGTGTGTGTGTATATATATATATATATATATGATAAGAGAATGGGCAGACAAAAAAGAGACAGAGATATACAGGATGGGGACAAAATAGAAGAGATGGAATACCTAATGGATATAATGGAATGATAGACATTATGACAGTGGACATCTATATCAAGAAACCATGTAGCTAAACTGTAGTATAGAACTTGGAGAGGTGGACAAAATGACTTAGTGTCTTAAATATTATACCACTGAACTCCCTTCACCCTGAAGGCAGAAGAAGAAAACCCTCTGGTCAGAAGTGGTATAGAACCTAGCAGGTTAGACAACAAGACCTCAAGGGTCAGATTCCTATCAATAAGTACCGCACCAGCAGGCAAGAAGAAACAGCTGACCACTTTCTTTTAGAATGTCATTTTGTTCTTTTCACATTACCATTCCAACTTAAAATTTAGACATTATTATCTGGCATTCCAATGTACTTTGATGAAATTGATGCATAAATATTTACACCAGTGCAGACCTTGATAAAATTATCAAATCATTCATCAAATTAATTCACAGGTCACAACACACAAGTGTATTCCATCTTACTATCAGTAATATATGATCTCTGAAGTAATTACATATACTAGAACTGATCATGTATGTATTTATATTTGTGTGACTTATCTACTTAATGTCAGTAGACACTTTTTTATTGTTGAAATTTCTCTTCAGTAAGGGAGAGTCTTCAGCAAGCTTTTGGCTTTCTGCAGAATCCCCATATAGCATTTCATGCAAGAAAATGTTTTCTTGAATAAGTAATGTTCAAAGAAAGCAAGGGAGGGGTATACGTTTTTTACAGAAAAACATTTTGTATAACTAGAAAACAAATGTTTCTATGATTTTATGTATGTCTGATAATTGAAATCATTATATTATCATTTACAGTTGGTAACGCAGTTCCAGCAAGCTAATGTTCCTTATTGTGTATTGTTGTTCTGATTCTAGTTAAATTTGTCTGTCTAGTAGGTAATTTACTTCATTAATCTTATCAGCTTCAGGCCACCAGTGTTCTGATAGAGCAAGCCATCAGGTTCTGCCGACAACAACAGTATGAACAAGCCATGAGGAAAACCAATCAGGTATTAAGATATGTGTAATCAGCATTTTGGGGGGTGAACTGGAACTTTATGAGAACTAATATTTATGCGTCAGTTATTTATTTCTAGGGGATCATGATTTGGTCCTGTCTGTCTGTCTGTTTGACCCAGTATAGCTTATTAGACAGTTAAGCATAACCACTGAAACTATTCTGGCTTCAGCATTTTTTTGAAAACATTCTTAGCAAAAAACAATAACCACCATAGGTAATGAGGTTCTCTATTGACTAAAATCAGCCTTATTCTAAACTTCTATCTCTTTTGACTAAAATCGGCCCTATTATCTCTTTTGGCAAAAATCGGCCTTATACTAAATCAACTATTACTTTTGGCTAAAATCGGCCCTATTCTAAATCTGCTATCACTTTTGGCTAAAATCGGCCTTATACTAAATCTGCTATCATTTTTGGCTAAAAGTGGCCCTATTCTAAATCTGCTATCACTTTTGGCTAAAATCGGCCCTATTCTAAATCTGCTATCACTTTTGACTAAAATTACCCCTATTCTAAATCTGCTATCACTTTTGACTAAAATCAGCCCTATTCTAAATCTGCTTTCATTTTTGACTAAAATCTGCCCTATTCTAAATTTGCTATCACTTTTAACTAAAATCAGCCCTATTCTAAATCTGCTATCACTTTTGACTAAAATTTGCCCTATTCTAAATTTGCTATCACTTTTGGCTAAAATCAGCCCTATTCTAAATCTGCTATCACTTTTGACTAAAATCAGCCCTATTCTAAATCTGCTATCGACCCTATTCTAAATCTGCTATCACTTTTGACTAAAATCAGCCCTATTCTAAATCTGCTATCACTTTTGGCTAAAATCAACCCTATTCTAAATCTGCTATCACTTTTGGCTAAAATTGACCTTATACTAAATCTGCTATCACTTCAGGCTAGAATCAGCTTTATATTAAATCTGCTATCACTTTTGGCTAAGGGGCCTTGAGTGGCCGAGTGGTCTAAAAGCGCTCACTATTACGGATCACTGCAATCTCACCTCTGTCTGCGTGGGTTTGAGTCTCAGGCTTGGCCAGTGTGGGTACATGAGAAAGCTTGCCAGTAGCTTCTTGTGCATCGGTGGTTCTTTCTGGGGTTTCCCCGGCTTCTTCCTCCACCATTTATACTGGCCACCATGTATAGCTTATCTTGTGCTGAAAAATGGCATTAAACCCTACAACAACAACTTTTGGCTAAAATTGGCCCTATTCTAAATCTGCTATCACTTTTGACTAAAATCAGCCCTATTCTAAATCTGCTATCACTTTTGACTAAAATCAGCTCTATTCTAAATCTGCTATCACTTTTGACTAAAATCGGCCCTATTCTAAATCTGCTATAACTTTTGACTAAAATCAGCCCTATTCTAAATCTGCTATCACTTTTGACTAAAATCGACCCTATTCTAAATCTGCTATCACTTTTGGCTAAAATTGACCTTATGCTAAATCTGCTATCACTTTTGACTAAAATCAGCCCTATTCTAAATCTGCTATCACTTTGGCTAAAATCACCCCTATTCTAAATCTGCTATCACTTTTGACTAAAATCACCCCTATTCTAAATCTGCTATCACTTTTGACTAAAATTGACCTTATGCTAAATCTGCTGTCACTTTTGGCTAAAATCAACCCTATTCTAAATCTGCTATCACTTTTGACTAAAATCGGCCCTATTCTAAATCTGCTATCACTTTTGACTAAAATCACTCCTATTCTAAATCTGCTATCACTTTTGACTAAAATCAGCCCTATTCTAAATCTGCTACCACTTTTGGCTAAAATCAGCCCCATTCTAAATCTGCTATCACTTTTGACTAAAATCAGCCCTATTCTAAATCTGCTACCACTTTTGGCTAAAATCAGCCCTATTCTAAATCTGCTATCACTTTTGACTAAAATCTGCCCTATACTAAATAAACTAGATCAATATTTCATAAAATAGTTTTGTTCTCAAAATGGATATTAGTCCTTGCTGTTGTTTTTAATGCTAAATAATGTCATACAGAAATGCCAAAAACAGAAAATGATTTACATTAGTGTTCCATACACTAGTGATATGTTCTGTTATGTACCACATTGTATACATAGACATGCAAGAGAAACATTAGAAGACATGTTCCCTATCTCTTTAAGTATTAATGTATTTTTCTTGAAACTGTCACATGTGTGCTTACTAGTTAACTATTCAAATAGTTTTCTTCATTAAAATAAGATTTTTACATTTATTATTTTGGCATTTTTGCATCGATGATGACTGTCCTCAGTTGTGTCATTATAATGAAATTTATTGTTGAATGTTTTTAATTTATTCCAAAGATTTGCCTTTTTAATGTACTATAGACAATCTTCTGAAGTAGGATTCTTTGTTATTATAATGTACCAGATATAAGGCTGTACCATTTTCAACCCCATGACCAAGTCATACCAATGAATAACAATAAGGGTTGAAAGAAGACAAGTCTTAATATGTATCTTTTTTTGCCTCTTTAAACGCCATTATTTGAAAATCTTTGATCGTTCCAGCTGTACTGCAGTTCAGTATGTAATGCTGTTCTTGGGAATATTGTGCATCTATTCTCACTATAATGCAATTTGGTACATAATACAGTCAGTGATTATGGTCCTCAACTACCACATTATAGTGAGGGAATGGACCTAAACTACCACATTATAATGAGGGATTGGACCTCAGCTGTGATGTTATAATGAGGGAATGGACCTCAGCTATGATGATATAATGTGGGAATGGACCTCAAGTACCGCATTGTTATGAGGTAGAGATGTACATTGTTTATTCACAATTATTTTAATGCCGAGTCCCCATTAAGGGAGAGAGTCTCCTCTTTTCTCCAGTCAGAATTTGACTGTTTGGAAAACACTTTTGTTATTGTGATTTGATTGGCTGTAAGACATTGGAAACTACCTGAAAGTGGTTGACAGATGAATCAAAAACAGATTTTTACATGCCCCTTCCAGTACACTCTCATCATGAAAATATACCTCTCAAAAGTATATGCTAATATGTTTAATGTTTCAAAATTCATGGCACTAAGTTAGGAAAAAGTTAGAGAAGTAAGTGTGTGTGTGTGTGTGTGTGTGTGTGATGACTAAACTCTATTATTGGTTCAGCAAAATAACTAAAATATCTGATATTACAGCATTAGAGAAGTACATATTAGTAACACTGAAAAATACTTTAAATGTCCACAGGATTGGTTCTTTTCTTGATATAAACTACATGCACTGTGAATTTATCATCTCTTAGTGCTTTTGCCAGCCCAAGTTATGGCACTTGCTAAGTTATTATATTATACAATGAATATGACACTTCTGGTTTAAAATATTAAAGAGACAGACACTTTACTTCATCACTTATAAGGCTTCTATAATGCCTTATTAATGGTAAGTGAGCCAACTATTAGTGTTGCAGTTGTATGATTATGGTTTAAACTTGCTCTTCCGCCTGTCATGTATGTTTTTTTGCTGATAGGACAAAACAGATTATTTTTAGATGGATAAGAGTGGACTATATTTAAATTTCTTTTTCAGAGCTCTTTGGATGGCGCAAATTCTGAGGATGTAAAATCATCCACACCAGTTTCTGTAGAGAAGAATGACACACCTTTATCCACTTCACCTGCTGAAACATGCGCTGCAAAAATGATATCTGATCCACAAATTGCAAACAAATTCTCCTCTGACCCCATAACAGCTACTGACTTGCCTACACAGACTGTTAGTATGGAGACAGGTGCTCCATCAACCACCAACATGAATAATATTCAGTCAGAATCAAAGACTGGTAAAGTGGAGGAACCTCACGATGATGGAAATTTTATAAAGGAATCTGAGCATGTACAAAGATCAGCTGTAGCATCACAAGCTTCTGGAGCAGAGAGCAACAAAAACATTAATTCTGAAAACAATGCTATCAAGACAGAACCAGTAGTCTCCACTCAGACATCTGGAGTTGAATCTGAAAAAAGTGTGATTTATTTGTCAGACTCATCTGAACCATCTGCATCACCAAGGAAAAATCCATCAGCTGGAAAACAGCACCAAGAATCAATTGATATGTCGCAATCTAGTGTCATGGATGACTCCTCCAAAGAGGTCTCCCAATCCAGTGTAGCAGGGGGCTTGAATAGTACTCCAGATGATGTGTCGCAGTCTAGCATGTCAGATGACCTATCCCAGTCTGATGATGAAGAGGATGTGTCCCAGTCAAATGTTGGGGAAAGCATGAACCAGTCCAGTGTAGCAGATGACGCATCTCAGTCCAATATGGATGATGATGATAGTTCCCAGTCAAGCACAGCAGGTGATGAACCTTCTGAATCGAATGAGGAACAAGATGACCTAAGCTCTGAATCTTCAAGTGGAACGCCAGACAACTCTTCGGATGAAGATTATGCAGTATCCGATGATATGGAGACTGAGACAAGTTCAGACTCATCCTTCAGTGATCTTGAAAATTCCCAATTGGTTCGAAGTACATCACAAACTGGACCCAGGGCAGTTGTATCTAGTGCATTTCCTGTACAATTAGTGAAAAATACAATGGCAACACTGCCTCGACCACAGCTACAACCAAAGAGCTTTCAAGACCAGTTCTTAAAGGCTATCTCCCAGTCGTATCAATCTCAGTTTATTCAGTCTGTGCAAGCAGACACTTCCAGATTTCAGATGGGTGCTGGGACCTCAATTGCTGGTGCTGACCTGTCCAGTAAAACTCAAGTGACTCATGAGCTAATCAACTCCCCCGACTCACAAGGTGAGTCAAAGAATGTGCCATCTTTGCCTGTGGTCGAACAGGGTATGAGTGCGGAGTCAGGAGACGATGATGATGATGATGATGATGATGATGATGATGATGATGATGACGTGATTATGATAAGCTCATCACCGGAAGCAGGGGCACGAGTCAGCCAAGGTATCAGTGTTACTGGGACTGCCGTCAGTAAAGTTCTGGAACTGTCTAAGCAAATGGATAAAAATAAAAAGTAATACAGATGAAATAATTATGATGGCCATTTGCCTGAGGTACATCCAACTGCAGGCAAAGAAATGGATCATACTTCACTTGAAGCTGGCAAATGGGATCCTGGTATCAGGGCAAACGGAATCCTGGTATCAGGGCAAATGGAATCCTGGTATCATTGGCTCCGAGTTCAATACAAATACATGATCTAGATCTTCTTCAGCAAGGGACAGAATAAAACAGGGACTGACATCTTGGCTTGTACAAATTGTCTTGCTAATTCGTAAAAGCAGCTTTAAATGTATACTGTGTCTTGTGCTTCAAAATGGGTCATATAGGTAATGAAAATGGAGACAAAAGATAGCAACATGAAAATTTCTTTATTTAGCTATGTTTATTACTTCTACCAAGTTTTGGGAAAATTACTTTTTTTTAGAAATTATTCTTGGAGATGAGTTTATTCTAAAGTAGCTGACAGACAGCCAGCTAGGGTTGACTTTACGGTATATTTTCAGTCATGAGTATTATTCAGTTTCCAGCAGATGTACGATGGTGAAGCACATTTAATACCATCACAGTTACATCAAATTTATGGTTGGTACAAAGTCATACATGTGACAGAACCATCTCAAACCAGTAGATTTAACAAATTTTGATCAGTAGATTGGCTCCTCAGTTGTAGTTTTGTTATTAGTATAAATTTTATGTTCATGAAGGGGATGAAAAACAAAATAAGTGCATTTTGTTGACATAATATGTATTCTCTACGTAGTATAATAAAACAGCAGGTTTTGAACATAAATTGGTTTTAGATTCTGATGTTTCAATGATAATAAAAATAAGTCAGTATATTTTCAATTAATGAAAAAGAAGAGCTATTCTCTGCAAAGATTTTTTATTAGCATCCAACCACATTGTTAGTTTCTTCCACAAGATTACTGTCTGGTGACCACTGATAACATTCACAGTGATTACTAAACCACTCTTGCTCTCAATAGTTCTCTGGTCCAGATTTCCCCCTGGATGACTGTATTTTGCGAAGGATGGAGATGTCCTCTTTGTATCAGCTTTATAATGTTGTTATGATGGGACAACTATGCTCCGCCTGCAAAGAACTTCTAACTTTAGTTTCCTGTTGCTGAGTTTATAAAGTTACTGACTGCTTTCCAATTGTCCTCCAAGTTATGTTCACTCCATGGAGGAAGTTCCTGACTTGGACTTCAGATGTATTCCTGAGTCCCATTGTTACATTGGGGTTCAGTGGACACACAAACACCAAGTAATGGTCCTATGACTCCATGTAAACTCAAAGCTAAAATCTACAAAAACCAAAACCAGTGTTGCTTACAGTACCAAGCCCAGTCTCATAACTGCCTGCTCTCGCACTCTGCAGTTGTTTTAATAAGGGTTAAAGATAATTAAATATTTATGCCTTGTTCAAGGCCATGAACTGGTCCAGGCTTAGTTTGCTCTTGGAAGATAAACATCAGAACACTGCTAGTTAATAGTCTGTGGTATCAAATGTCCAGAATGTTGGGATGAATGTACTGGACAACTGTTGCAACTGACAGCTAGAATCTGATAGGCATGAAGAGTGAAAGTATGCTAATAACACCTTCCTTCTTAAGAGAAAACTTAATGTTGTTTATAGTGTTTTAAAACATATTTTGCTGGCGTGGTAGGTCATTGAAATGATAGAACTTCCATAAAGCTTGTGCTGATACGTAAATGCATAAAGTTTAAAGTCACTAGTTTTAAATTAAGTAAATGAGTCCAGAATTCCATCAGTGACCATGTAGAATAGTGGAAATCCAAGAAACAATTGCCATCTGTATCCACATAAATTCTGTTAGGATTCCCTGCTGAAATCGAGTGCAATAAGGACTTCATCACCTGGGCTAAATTCTCTTGTCTTCTTGTGACATTTATACAATGCCTTGATTTTCCTTTGGTGATTCAACTGTGTATCTTCCAGAAGAGTTCTAATGTCAGTCAGCTTCTCGTGTATACATGCTCTACAGTTGTTTTCTTCTTGACATCCTTCACTCCTGTAAATAAGCCTCATATAGTCTCCATTGGCCCTATACCCAGCCAACCAAGCAACACCTTTGGGGCTTTCTTGCCTGCAGGTCATTTTGCTGTCATATCACACTCATGACACATTTTGCAATATCTTTTTGCATCTGCAAATACTCCAGGCAAAAAGAATGATTGGAGAATTCTGTCTTTCATTTTCTCCATACCCAAGTGACCTGCAAGGGGTTGGTCATGTGCCAGCTCCATTACCATTTCTCTTATGACTTCCAGTAAAACAGTTTGCTCCCCATCACCACATTATCCACTGCAAAATATAATTCACCCAAAAGATTGCTGCTGGCCTCCTCACGAGTAGCAAAGAGCTTCTGTGTAATATTTTGCAGGGAAATATCCACAGTCTGTAGTCTCGATAACATGTCTGCAGTAATTTCCAAAAGTTTGTCATCTTCAGTATTGTCAGTATTATCAATATTATGACTCAATGGTCTTAAAATTAGGTAACAGAAAAGAGTGCGAAGCAACAAGCTTTGTAAATTTCAACAAACAATTTATTTCCCTAGAATACAAAGTGAAATGTAAAGAGAACTTAAGAGTTTTTGAAAAATAAATCCTTGGCTCTGAGATAAACACGTTACAAAGCAAAATCAGGTAGAAAATGAACTTGATTTTGGACAAGGTCAAGTACAAATAAAATTATCCTTAGCATATAATGAAATAATAAATAACAAAATTTTAAAAAAAAATAATTTAATTTATATATACATAACATCAGTATCTGCTGTTTTGATGCTGTCTTTGACAATGTCATTCTTATCTTCATCCTCACGTTGGCCAGTATTCTCCACAGGTCTCTCATCATTGAGTCCTTTAACCATTGGCCTGGTAACAACAAATGCTTCCCTCTTGCCAAGGATATTCATCCCCAATACAGCTTCAGGGCTAAATTGGAAACTAAGTCCCACTTGCACTGGTCCCATGGCCAGAGTGTCAATATTTATGACAGCCACCTCTGCTGTAGATGGTTGACCAACTGCTGTATATATTGTAACCTTGTACCCCTCCAGCTTGCAACTCTCTTCAACGAGATCCACTGATATCAGGTCATATCCGAGCCAGTGTCCATCACAAATGTGATCTTGCACCCATTTACAATTCCTGTTTCTGAGCTTTTCACCAATTGTTGGTTTACAAAACAAGTTGCAGGATTACCTCAATGTTTCCTGTTGCCTGTTGGACAATCCCATGCATTATGTCCCCATTGCTTGCATCTATGCCTGTTGTTATATTCGGACTTCAGTCTTTGTTTTGCAGGCTGCTGCAAATGCTGAACATTCATCTTGTTAGTACTCCTGTTAGAATCTTCTGCAGCCTCAACAACTGAACTAGAGCCCTTGTTCCTCCTAATCCACCTTGCCTGATCTTGTTGCAAGGCTTTAAGGAAAAATTCCTGACAAAGACAGTTAAGTGGGACATGATCATCCAAGAAATGCCATATGTTTTGATTAATCCTGGCCATCAGACCTCGATATGTCTCGGTACTTTCCTTCCTCACACTCACCATCATAGTAAAACACTCGTGTGGTCTTTTTCCAAAACGATCAATCAATCCTTTCTTGAGTTCCATGTAATCACTGCAGGCTTGAGTTACAACATGTCAGGCCTCATCTGTCAAAAGAGTCTGCAATACTCTTAAATTATCAGACCACTTAGCCTGCTTTGTAAACTGTTTCAGAATCTTCTAGGAAGATCAAGATATCTTCTTGTTCATGGTCATATATTAGAAGCTTTACCTTAAATGGCAATGAAGGTGAAGACATTTGCTCCTTCTTGTTTTCTTGACATTTTACTCTTTTTGGCTCATTTTCCAAACACTTCATTTCCAATCCATGTTCCCATCTTAATTTTTCCCTTTCTAATTCAAATTTTTGAAGTTCCGTTTCCAGATGTAGCTCCTTCTGACTATCTCCAATTCTCTTTCATTCTTCTGTTACGTGTAGGCTCGTACAAATGTAACAAAAGAAAAGAATGAAGCCAACAAGCTTTGTAAATTTAACCAAAAAATTTATTTCCCTAGAAAATAATGTAAAAATATGAAATAGGACTTACAGTTTGTGAATATAATCCAAAAATTAATCCTAAAGTTGAAAAATATAAGTCCTATCACTAAACAGTTGTAATTGAATCCAGGTTCGAATCTCGATGACATTCCAATATGGAAGGCGGTGACATCAGATGAGGTGTTGTACAAATGGAAACAAATCCTCGATTGAATCACAGTTTATGTTTCCGTTCAGAATTCCAGAATAAATTTCCACTGAATTTCTTTGTCCCAGAACTTTTTATAAAAAAGTACACTGATTTAGTCTACTAGAGAATAAATTATTAAATTCCAAAAAATAGATGAACGTCAGAAACAATCTGGCTTCAACAATTGAAACACCTTGTACCTTCAAGGTGTAAACATACGACTGACTGGAAAGCTCTGAGAATGAGTATTAAACCCAACTAAAACGTCATTTCAATCCCACGTGATGGGTCACATGGTCTCTTAACATTGAACAGTGCAATAAAAAAATGACACTTTGCACATAGGCAAGAATAGCCCTATCTAAAAATCAAATTCTCACACTGAAAATGAATTTAAAAATAAATCTGTTCACATCAGAGCTAACAAATAGGCTGTAGATGACCTTGGCAATAGCCAATCATTTTATCTTGATGTTTACGAAATCTATGAACCAGAGTGAGCTAAAAATAGTGCTGAAGAAATATAATCTAATTGGGTCAAGCCAATATTTGGAAAAGAAATTCAAATCCACTGAAAATTATCATTACAATAAGATGTAATAAAACAAAATTAAAATAAAAATGAATTTAAAACTAACCCATAAGTAATTTAATTACATATTCGTAACACTTCTTTGAGGCAGGTTTTCTCTTTGTTACCTTTCATGGCAACATAGACGCTCAAGGTCCTCTTCATACTCTCGCCTCACAGTATCCATAAATTCCATTAAATATTCTACTAGCGCTTTTCGTCATGGAGTATATATAACTCCCTCAGCTTCAACATCACCAGTAACTGACAAATTATATGCACATACTCTAAGTTTTATCTCTGTATCCACAGCCACTGAACTAGTTTTTTCCCACGAATTTCTGGGCTTTTACTTGTACACTCATTACAGTGATACGCACTTCGCACTTGTCTGTCATCAACTGTATGTTATATACTAAAGTACAACCAGTCACTACTAATAACACACACAGGTTTGCTGAATCCACAGCTTCCAGAATTGTAGAATATAATTCCAGTGTAACGAACAACTTCAAAAATTCACACCAGAATTATTGGGATCCATACTGCTGCCACCAAACATTTGGGTTCAGAGGACACACAAACACTAAGTAAAGGTACTATGATTTTATGTAAACTCGAAGCTAAACTCTACAAAAACCCAAACCAATGTTGCTTACAGCACCAAGCCCAGCTACATAACTACCTGCTCTCCCACTCTGCTGTTGTTTTAATAAGTGTTAAAGATGAAAGAATGTAATTAAACATTTGTGCCTTATCCAAGGCCATGAACTGGTCCAGGTGCAGTTTGCCCTGGGAAGATAAACATCAGAATGCTGTTTGTTGACAGTCTTTCAGAACGCTGTTTGTTGACGGTCTGTGGTATCAAATATCCAGAATGTTGGGATGAATGTAATGGACAACTGTCACAACTGACAGCTAAAATCTGATAGGCATGAAGAGTGAAAGCATGCTAATAACACCCATCCTAAAGTGCTTCTTTATCTTGATGGCTCAGATCAAAATATCTGTTGACAGGTTTCACCACTGTAAATTTAAAAAAATTAAGTTTTATTTAGCTTTAAATAAACAGTGAAAAACACATGATGCATTTATGTATTAGTGAATAATTTATTCCAGCTTAAAAATGAATTATCTTGTATAATACTATTAAGTGTTATATTTTACCTTGGGAATTGACCTTGATTTATGTCCGTGAAATACAAAAATGCATATCTTTGAAATACAAAACACAAACTCAGGAATTTTGATAATCACCTGCACACGATTAAAACTTGTAATGTTTCATAGCCAGTGGTTTCTTAGCATTGGTAGAAAGCATGCATTTCAGCATTTTGGTATTAATCAAATAAAAAATGCAAGAGATAATCCTCCTAAAACATCTTGAACATTAACAATTAAACATGGCAAAAATGCTGACTCTAGTGTGTCTGCCAAAATAATTTATTATTGTCAGTCTTTCCATTGTATCTTACCTCAGGCAATGGTCAGCCAATTTTCATCTATGGCGCAGAAGACATCCTGATGACCTTTTATTCTTTTATTACTTATAATGCCTCAAAAGACATCCTGTGTTTGGCTTTTAACATATTCCAACAGTCGGTAATCAATGAACAGCTTGTTGTATACAAATGCCTTCTGTTCTTGTACAATTGGTCCACCATGCATCATCACACTAGTCTTTGTACTAGTGGAACATTTTCAGTCCCAGTAGACTGGTTCTGGTTGATTTCTCTAATGTGTTGATAGAACTCATAAAATGCTGTGTTTAGGATTTTATTAAGCTTTGTTTCAGTTTATGTATTTTTCAAAAGCAGTAGATTTCAACTCTAAACAGTATGTGTGGTAGATGGTATTTTTGACCTACTGCTGGTAGAATGACACCTATGCAAAGTAAATCTTCATACCCAATGAAGCAAAGTACATTCATTATGATACTGATGTAACAAATAACATAAAATACTATGAATTCATTCATTTTCTTGGGTATTGACTTTTTAGTGATTTTGTTTAACTATACAGTGTATCTTGCTCAGTACTCTGATTTATGGATTCAGACAAAGGTCCTGTTTATTTCTATAGAACAAAAATTGTGTGTTGGGTCTTTGTAGCAACCATGAAATTCATGGAAATTTTGAATTCATTGTAATTTTCTGAGAGGCTTATTATAAATGTGCTTTGTATTCCATTTCTGTTGCATGAATTCATGCTTCCAAAACTTTGTATGTTATGTTTCTTATTACTATTTTATGTTTGGTACTGTCCTCAATCTTTAGGAGAATATAGTCTTAGTGAGGATCTAAACCTTGCTGATGAGAAAGAGTGTTTCTGTCAAGCCCTCCAAGTCACCTCCTCTGAGAACAGTTTTTACCCCCATTGCGATTTTAAAAATGAAAACCATCAAGGATATAAAAATGATGCACAGACCTTTGTCATTTCATTCGTCAATTTATTTTCTAAGATAATTGTCACTAGGAGATCCATAACTTTTTGATCATACATGATGTCAAACCAAGTAGCAGTTTTCATTGAAAACAATATGCCTATTGTTATGACTCTAGATCTTAAAATAAGTAACAGAAAGCAAGTGAAACCAACATTTTAAGAAAAATTCAACAAACAATTCATTTCTCTAAGTTGCAAAGTGAGAATTAAAAAGATACAGTATGGTGAATTAAATGCCCCAAAATCCAAAATGTTCCTTCACAAGTCCAAAAGTTTAGAATGTTACGCATAATTCCAATTGGTTTGAATGTCCAGATGTACCAAAATGATGTTAATCCAGATTGTCTTTGAATGAGTTCAAAATAATCCCAAAGTAGTTTTTTGGACCTAAAAGTCGTCACTTTGTAATTCCAATGAATAATTTAAATGTATAATTCCTTGCAAATTATATCCGAACACAGTTGTAAGTGATGCTACACACTGATCGTAAAACAGGAATGAAAAATTGTTTACCAAAAGTCTTTATATACATATTTCACCCGACCTGTGATATAACAGATTTCCTAATTCAAGTAAACATATTTACTTCTTATAATGTTATCGATATTTAATTTATATTGTGTACTTGACCATTGTCCGTTATTCAGGGTAGGAGTTTGAGCCTACATGGCCATCATTTTTTTAAAACTAGGTTTACTTGGATTTGAGTTCAGGACCATGTTTTTCCCCCCTGAAAATTATATGGTCTACCTAACTTTTGTTAGGTTCTTTGCTAAAATTTAAGTAAACAGACCTGACCTTTTTTACAAATTTAATGAAAATTTCCATTGGAAATGACATAAGTCCAGGGCATTTTTGTTGTGTCTTAACTCGGGTGAGAGTCTGTATACATGGAAGACAAGGTAAACAGATATTCATTTCTATTGTAATATCATCTTTGTGGAATCACTTTTAATTGTATTAAGTTATAATTTGAGAAGAATTATTTTAAGTTTTTCATTGGAATTAGAATGTGCTCTTTAAAATATTAGATTAAAACACTATTTTGGGATTATTGTGATTTCATTCAAAGACATTCCAGATTATATTATTGTGATGCATCAAGACTATTGGTGTATCATGTATATTCGAGATTATTGGTACATCAGCACATTTAAAACCTGGAATTCATTGGAACACTCAATACTTTGGACTTGTGATCAATCGTTTAGGATTATTTGGGATTTAATTAACAACAATGTAAATTCCTTTTTAAATTCTGTAAAGTAGGTGCTCAGCCTTTTGTCCTGGGGGTCAAGGTCATATGTTGTAAATCTCAGTGCTTTGATAATTGATCTGACATACAGACTCTGACCTTCACCTTTCTTCACTTAGTTTGTCTCATTGCACTTTGTTGTACAGTATCTCCAAAATTCTCCACACTGAATGTGAAGAACACAGTTGAGTAGTTAAAAATGTCAAGAACATATTTTCCTTGAATATAATTAAAGTAGACCATAGAATGGTGGGAATTTTTCGAGATAGCAGCATATTATTGCAGTGTTTTATGAAGTATAAACATGTACAACGTTCATGCTTGGCAATATTAAAAGAACAAGGCCAAAAGCAATAAGAATCCTCATGAATTGCATGAGTTTGAATTTGCATACAAGCATATGATAAGGCTGCATATACATTTCTTTTTTAATTATATACCTACTATGTAGGATTCCTTCCACTACCGGGGCCCCGAGTGGCCGAGTTGTCCAAAGCGCTTACCGTTACGGATCACTGCCATTTCACCCCTGTATGTGTGGGTTCAAGTCTCGGCTCAGCCAATATGGATACGTGCAATAGCTTGCCAGTAGCTTCTCTTGGGTCAGTTGTGTTTTCCGGGCCTTTTCCGGGTTCTTCCTCCACCATTTATACTGGCCGCCATGTGTAGCCTATCTTGTGCTGCAAAATGGCGTTAAACCCTACAACAACAACGACCTTACACTACCTTAAATATCCAGTCTTTCCAAGTGAGAAACAAAGATGCTAACCATGCTTTTGGCTTGTTTGAGCAATAAAAGTGCTAAAACTTCTGTGTACTGCTTCAAGACAAAGGCGTGGTTAACAGGGAGGGGGAATGTTTGTTTGGGGGTGGGTGGTTGTTTTTTGTTTTTTTTTTTTCTTCTGAGAAAAAATTACATGTGCGGGTTACAGATAGACATAAATAGTTACTTAAATGGACTCCAAAAGCAATCCACTGACAGATTCAACACTAACTCAGTCTTCAGTCGTTTAGGTTAAAAGGACTTGAAGCTCAATCCCACTGAAGGTTGACCCAAGATGGCGGATTGTTCAGATGGACATTACAATGCTCGTGTGCAAATCAGGGATAACTCAGTCTTTGAGACTAGCTCCGGGAATAAATATACTGAATTAGAACCAGTAAATGAAGGTGATCGTATTGTACATGGTAACTGTAGTTTAAATGCATTTTATGATACAGATTTGGTGGGTGAGGATCTTGACGATGCAAACAATGCAAATCTATGTTCACAACTTCAGTACATGAGCACGCAGAATGTCGACAATACATGTTTTGACAGAGATGCCCAAGATTCATGCCAGCATTGTAACAGCCCAACACATCAAGATGTCCTATCTCAGGTTCCCAATCAGGACTATATTAGATGACTGGATCAGGAATTAAATAATCTTCCCAGAGACATGTATATTGAGAAATTGCGAGAGGTTGCACACGATAGCGAAGATATCGTAACCTGGTATAGGTCAGTCTTATTTAGTAGAGCACAAGGTTTTCCAGGCTTTCCATCGGGATATTTGGTGGTTAGAAAGAACAGAAATGGTGCAAGTAGTTTAATAAAATATGCAAGGGATTGTCATTCCTTATCTATGTTTATAAAATGGGATCCTTGTGAGATCGATTCTATTTTTAGCAAGAAGAAATCAAACCCCAGTGTACAAACTGAACACAGCTCAGGGCAAGCAGAACAATTGACTAATGCAGCAAGACTCTCGCTAGCTGAAATCAAGAGCGATTGCGGTCATCTACAACAAACTGTTGGTTCGCTCAGAGAAGAGATTATATCTCTGAAGGCAACCCAAATCACATTGGTGACAATGAATACCGTTAATACATTCCGTGCTGATTTAAACAATAAGGTACAGGCACAATCTGAAACAATTGAACTGCTCCATAATGAGATTAAATCACTGAAAACTACTCGAAGCTTGTTGATGAAAGAAAATGAAACACTACACACCATCACCAAGCAACTGAGGGTCGAGCTGATGAAGGCTTTGAGTAAACCCATGTCTTATGAGGATGTCATTCGCACACTTAGTTCAGGTGTAAGTAACGTAGCATGTAGCACCAATGGATGTGGTGATCAATGCTCTCCATCGATTGCAGCTCAGAACAAGATTTCTGTGTCTAACTGTTTACTTCCCGTTTTGGTTGAGTCTAACACCACTGGTTGTGATACACACCGCTGCACATCAAGTGTATCTCAGAACAGAAATTCCGTGTCCAACTGTGTGTCTCCCATATCGGCTGAGGCTGACGGCTCTTCCCCAGTTACAACGGCAGTGGAGTCGCGAACTGGTGTAATGGTACAACCAGCTTTGGAAAAGAGGGGGGTCCATGTTCCGCAAACTCTGGTTTCAAAAAGCTCGGACATAATTTCACAGACTGTTGATAGAAGACATGTCACCCTCTTCGATGGAAATATCACAGATTTCCAATGCCAATATTCATCCTAATGTGATAAATGCCACGCGCACACCCATTCGCAATCACAATAAACCGTTAGCCCACACCGAACGGCTTTCTGAACATGGTACTTCGACCAGGATAGAGCATGGTAGGCATCCGATGGCTAGCAACAGTAGTGTGAAAGGTATTGATTCGAAAACCCCTCCTAGAAAGATACCTACCATCACTGGGGGTCAGGTAGAAAGTCCTAGATCGGTTGGTAAACCAAACTTAGAAATTGACTCAGTATTGTTGGACATGAGGTTGTTGATAACAATGATGAGAATGTTGTATTTGAAGGTGTGGTTAGACGTAGAACAAGGCGCTTTTATGTGGGTGTTATTAACGTCAAATCCACAGCTTAAGGTCTACGTAAATTCTTGGAAGAATATGATATAGAGCCATTATCCAGGAAGGTTATCCACAGTAGACGTAATTGTCTATCGGCCAAGCTGACTGTATATAACTGAGACTGCAACACTGTTGAAAATTATGTAACATGACCAAAAGGTGTTTATGTAAGGAGGTGGTATGGGAATCAATCCTGGCGAGACAGGTTTAATAATTGCGATCAAGAGGCTAATGAAGGTGCAGGATGCAATATTCCATGATATAGGAAGACATAGTCAATTGTTCATAAATCTGCCATTATGTACTGTCGTAAGTTAATGTGTTTTGTCATCTTTGTCATTTTAGTCCTGCTTTCACACTGCATAAGTTTTAATATGCCTATATTGCAAGTTAATATGAATCTTAATATACAGAGCTGGAATGTTATAGGAATTATGTCCTATGCTCTTAGCTTTAGTGCAATTCTGGATAAATATAATCTTGATGTAGCTTGCATAACTGAACATAACCTATTACAGCACATACTTCCATTTTGCGATTCTGTTCGTTCTGATTATAAATGCATTGCTAAGGCAGAGGATATTTCCTCTAATAGCAGGTTAATAAAATGTGGTAAAGGCGGAGTTGCAATTTTCTGCAAAATCTCTCTCATGAGATATGCTAACTTCATAGATGACGTTAGTAGTTATAGGGGGCGATATAGCGTCAATGGGAAAATACATTACAGACCCCCCTTGGCCTGTATAGCGTCAAGATTTATAGCGTCAAATGGCACACCCTGGGCCTGTATAGCGTCAGTGGTAATTTTGTATAGGGACAATAGGAATGGAACGGGTAGGGTGACGTCACAGTACTAGACACTTGCAACAATGTAGCAACGGGCTGACTTAAATACGTGCGGCAACTACTCTAGGTAGAGACAAATACAAAAGAAACAGAGACATGTACAACACATAGATAACACATATATATAGGCAAGAAAAAATAAATATCTTTTCGAGGCATATGAAAGTGGCCCTGAAAAGGGCCTTTGGTTTTGTTTTGTTAACATCATTTCGTTAACATAGAGGTCACCACACTGATCTTCTTCTCTTTCTCAAACTTCGTCTAACCTCTGGTCCGTAGATGAGGACTTGCTTCAGACAGCCTTGTCTCTCCACATAGATCCTTCTTTTCCAAAGACCTGTATCAGTGATCTGGGTAATTGCCCATGATCATCTGACATACATGGGATAGTCCGGGTTGAACAGCATCGACAATAGGAGGGTAGACAATTCAACGTTAGTCCACATCTTGTGATGAGAACAGGTGAAGGGAATGAAGTGAACCTTGTTTATTTATAGTGGAAGACCGGATCGAAACGGATTGAAATTGTTCACCAATCCCAATACGCGTTACAAAATTCAGTCACTTCACGGATGTCTGTCTTCCAATCCGAAGAGAGATACCTGTGACGTCACATTCACTATATAGGTGCGCTAGCGTCTGTGCGAATCGATGTGACTGTTTTGTGAAACATGACTGAAACTAAGAAGACGATGAATTGCGGTGTACCGACTTTGGAGATGGCATAGCAGTGGCTACCAAAGTTAACACAGCGCTACTTCCAGAAGAGACCGATTTCAACTGGGATTTAGTAGATTTTCTCTCTTCGCAAGAATTTGTTCTGGTGCCAGTACCTTCACCACCTTCTCCTTCTTTACCACACGTCGAGGATTTTAAACAGAGACAGAAAGAAGAATTGGAGAAAGTTTTACAACAGCAGAAAGAAGCAGAACAAGCTTTTCTCCTTCAACAGCAACAGCGAGAAGAAGAAGAGGCAAGAAGGAAACGACAGGAAGAAGAAGAAGAGAAGAAACAAGGTCTAGGAGAGAAGGAGAACAGTGAACCTCAAACGGTAACGGTACTTTTGGACATTTTGGCAGAGTTAAGAAGTCTGAAACAAATGTATCAGGCATCTTTATTACGACCCAAGAGAAAAAGACCTTCCCGAGCCAAACAGTCTAACCCGGTTACTACACCTGAGATACCACTCATAGTGATTTCTACAAAATCATTGACAGGAGCAAGTCCAGAAGTAGGCCTTGGCCGTGGCAATGGCTTAAGGCAGTTAAAGCTGATTGCTTCTTGTTCCTGAGTTTGTTTTTGTTCTAAGAAAAAAAAACCAACAAAACAACAAACACCCAAAGGCCCTTTTCAGGGCCACTCCTTTCGAAAGGAGATAGTATTCATTTTGTCAAAATCAATTAAAACTCAAAATCCCTTTTATTTTTAAACCCTATGATGTACGTGTGTGAGTGCATGAGTGTAGGCCCTTATTCTAAAAAATCAAAACCAAGAGACACTTACTTTTTTCAGTCTGGTCTATTCAGGTACAAATTTTTACCATCCACAACACAACACAACACTTTTTAAAAAGTTCATAGACTTCTGTGTCTTTTTTTCTTTCACTCTCTCTCTCTCTGTTTTCTGATTTTCTTCACTTTCACAGTTTTTTCCTCCTCTTCTTCCTCACTTTTTTCTCGTCTTCTTTTCTTTTCTGTCTACTCTTTCTGAACGTGTCGGGGTTCTTCCTTTGCCGAGGGCACCTCTTCTTCTTCCTCTTGCTTCTGTTGTTTCTTAGGGCAGTCTGAAGACCAATGTCCTTTCTCTTGACAATGATAATAGGTATCTTGACTTTTGTCTCTTTTGACACTGGTCTTGCTTTTTTGACGGTCTGGACATTCTGTAGCCCAGTGCCCTTTCTTCTGACATATAGCAAGTATCTTGACTTTTATCTCGAAAGGAGGGAGAGTAGTCCGTCGGTTTGTCTGAAGAAAACTTTCGTATGACACCTCGCAAAGCTCGAATCAGAAGTTCGATCTGTGTGGGATCTTCCATCGTGCTGGTCAGCTTGAGAGTGAAATGAATACTGAGAGGGAAGGCACCAGCCCTTTATATATACACTGAGCCTGACATGGATATATAGGGGTCCATGGCGTTTCAAATGTAGTCATTTGACTTTTTGCAGTCAAGATGAAACGATCGCATCATTTCGTAAAGAAAGGAGAAGAAAGTAAAAGGCAGAAACGTGATTTGTCGCCTCGCACAGTAGCTGAAGTCTTGGCTCAAATTCATGCCAGCGATTTTGAAGATGAGATGAGTGAGCCAGAATCCAGACCCAGAAAGTCTACACCAAACCAAAGCCCATCACCACCAGTAAACCCTGAAAAGTATTTTCACATTCAAGAAACCAACAAACGCTCCTCCAGAAAATTTAGAACTACGGCTTACACGTACGCGGTAAAGATTAAAGATTTCAAGTCAGACGTACCGTTGGAGAAAGCAGAAGGGTTCATTACCGATGTTTGGGATTCTTTTGTTAACCACACTGAAACGGCAATGTGAAGCCAAAGAAGATGATCTCTTGAGACTTTCCATTCATCACGACAGTTTGAAGTCCCCCGTCTGGATCGAGTTTAGCAGCCCGGCAGAATTGACACCTTCCAAAGTCATCGACAAGATTCAACATGTGCAACAATTCAACGACAAGTTTCACATCACCGATGGAAAAGCGACACTGTTCATGACCCACGTTTCTCTTCCCCAAGAGACAGGACAACTCAAAAAGGTGTTCTTGGTAGACGACCTTCGCAGCATCAAGTGCAGCCTCGTTCAAATTAACAATCCTCAAGACAAGATGTGTTTAGCCCGTGCCATCGTGGTGGGCCGAACGTATGCCGACAAGAACGACACGGCAGAATGGAAAAGAGCCTGGAAAACTATTCAACAATCTGACCGATCCAAACAACGAAGAGAAGCAGAACTGTTACAGCAAGCGGGGATATCCAAAGACACCGCTTGTGGCATTCCTGAAATGCAAAAATTGCAAGACGTCCAAACATTAAGAAGATAATGACCAGAAGAAAGGCAATTTCATCTTTTTCGATTTCGAATGCATGCAAGAGACTGGCATTCACATTCCTAATTTCTGCGTGGCTCACCGAGCGTGCAAGAAGTGCATCCAAGAGCCTATCTTTACTCATTGCCCTCACTGTAGCAAGATTCCTGGAGGACGTGAAAAAATCTTTCGGGGACTGAACACACTACCCGATTTTGCCCAGTGGATCTTAGACCCTATCGACGAGACGTGGAGCCAAGAGGACATCGAACGTTACGGAGATTGTCATCGCTATGCCACGGTGATGGCTCACGCCAAAATCATTTCCATGCAAGTGGGACAAGTGCAGTTTAAAGATTCGATGAGTTATTTGGTCATGCCTTTGAGCCACATGCCTAAAACGTTTGGAATGACAGAAATGGCCAAAGGCTATTTTCCGCACATTTTCAATACCGAAGCCAATCAACACGCCGTTCTATCCCATTTGCCTGAGGCTCGCTACTACGACCCCGACAACATGCGTACCGAACAACGAGAAGCTTTCTACGCTTGGTACCACGCTCACGCCTCGGACCCCTTTGACTTTCAGGATGAAATGTTAAAATGTTGTTGTAGAAACAACATTGCTGTAGAAAATTTCGAGAATTGTTCGTGGAGCATGGAGGGATCGATCCTTTGAAAGAAGCTTGCACCATTGCCAAAGCGTGTTCCTTAGTGTACCGCCAACGATTCATGCCCGAAAACACCCTAGCTGTCATAAGTCCTCAAATGACGAACTTTGTCAAACGTCAATACTCGGTCAAAGCCCTATGCTGGTTACATTACTTGTGTGACTAGGAAGACAAATGGATCCAAAATGTACGCAACGGAGGAGGCGAAATGGCCATTGGCAGGTATTCGGTGGATGGCTGGGACTTAGAAATCCCCAAGATGGTGTACGATTTTAACGGGTGCTTATTTCACGGATGCCCCATCTGCTACCCTCAACGTGACACTAAAAATCACTTTTTACAATGTACCATGGAAGAATTGTACGAGGCTACTAATCAGCGGCGCTTGAAGTTAGAAGAGCAAGGATACCAAGTGGTAGAAATGTGGGAACACGAGTACGACCACCGTTTAAAAACCGAGTTTAAACGCATCGTGGAAAGTTACAAGTTGATGGACCCACTGAACCCACGGGACAGCTTGTACGGAGGACGGACGAATGCCACCTGTTTGCTGTACCAAGCCGGCGAGGAGAAAGGAAAGGAAATCAAATATTTAGACGTGTGTTCGCTGTATCCTTACTTGTGCAAATATTGTCACTTTCCCTCAGGGCACCCGCAATTGCTGACGGAACACATCGACCTGGACAACATTAGACAATACGAAGGATTAATTAAGTGCAAAATCTTGCCTCCCACGAACTTGTACCATCCCGTTTTACCTCACCATTGCCAAGGAAAACTGATGTTTCCCTTGTGTCGTACTTGTGCGGAAACGTGCAACCAAGACCGACCTTGTCAGCACAGCCAAGAAGAACGCGCCTTGACGGGAACGTGGGTCAGCGTGGAATTGTTTAAAGCTCTGGACCTGGGATACCAACTGTTAGAAGTGTATGAAATTTACCACTTTCCCAAGACAAAAAAAATACCACAAGGGCGGCGAGACTCAAAAAGGCATTTTCGCGGACTACGTGGATGCCTTTCTAAAACTGAAACAAGAAGCCAATGGCTATCCTTCCTGGTGCGACACTCCTGAAGACCAAAAGAAATTTAAAGAGAAATACTGGGAGCAGGAAGGCATCACTTTAGACCACGTCGAGAAAAACGAAGGAAGACGATCGTTTGCCAAAGTGATGTTAAATTGTTTGTGGGGCAAAATGGCACAACGACCGTGTTTACCCAAGACGGAGTATTTGACAGAACTTTCTCGCTACTTCCAGATGATTCACGACAAAACTAAATACATGAAACACGTGGACGTCGTTCGTGAGGACTTGATCTTAGTCAGTTACGAAGAAGAACTGGACTTTGTAGAAGCCGACGAATTTGAAAATGTCATCATTGCAGCTTACGTGACAGCCCACGCTCGCTTAAAACTGTACGAAGCTTTAGAACTGTTAGGAGATCGTGTGCTGCATTTTGACAAGGACAGTTGCATCTACATTGATCGCCTGGGTCGACAACACCCTACCATCGAAAGAGACCATTTAGGAGCCTGGACGGACGAGCATCCTGACGACAAGATTCTAAATTTTGTAAGTGGCAGTCCCAAAAATTACGGCTACGAATACCGTGACCCACAAGGAGAAGTGCACATGGAGTGTAAAGTGAAAGGACTGACTCTCAATTATCGCACCAGTCGACTGGTGAACTTTGGCATCTTGAAAGAAGCTTTGCAGTCTGGACAGGATGGAAATTTTAAAGTGACCACCCACGAGCCGCACAAGATTCTACGTTTACCCACACACCAAATCGTCAGCCGACCCTTGGAAAAAGTCTATCAAATCGTGTACCAGAAGTGAGTACGGCTTCCCAACCACTTCACTTTGCCGTACGGTCACGTCGATATTGATCAGCATGTAAAAAGGGACAACGGCCAAGACCGATAGTTTATTGTCACTACCAACGCCAAGCGAGAAAGATGAATCCTTTCACACAGCAAGTATCGAGCGTAAGACTCAAGTCCAACGAGAAACTCGAGTACGATGCTGTGCCTTGCGATGGTAGGGATGCCGTACGCTATGACCTCAGAGATTCAGTACCACATCGTGGAAACTTTGCTAAACCTACCATGGAAAGTGATGCTGTGCGTGTCAAACCTGACGGATGTGAAAGCGATGCCACTCGTCATCGTTCACCTTTTCACTTTACTGGTTTTCATGGTGGATGTCATCATTATGAAACCATGCAGCTACCACTCTACGAATGTCATCCCAAACTGAGCAAACTCTTACATATTTCACCGTACCCTCATCGAAATGAACCTGTGAAAGACGAATATTTGTTCCCTGTGCGTTTGCCTGAATACTGCGACTATGAAAGTTGGATCCAAACCTTCCGAGGAAAATGGCCAAAATATCTGGAAGAACCTACCCCCGAAGAATTAGAAGAGCCGGATTTATCTACTTGGGCGATGGGGATAAAGTCAAGTGCTTCAGTTGCGGTGTGTCACTTCACGAGTGGGAGAAGAAAGATTGCGTTTACCTGGAAAATGCTCGATGGTCTCCGGATTGTCACTACCTACCTTTAGTGGGACCTCGTCATTGAAGTGGGCATATCATGTCGTTTAAGAAACCAGCTGTTTGGCTAGGAGTCGATCTTTTACACAGTGTAATCGTAGTTCAAGAGGGCACTTCTGTGCGACGTGTGGGATGTGAGTTAGTGACTAAATATTTTGGATACGGCGACGGAGTACGACCACTTCTGTGCAAAAAGTACATTTATTACCTCAGACAAAAGAGGTATAAAAACTGACTGCCATGCCACGACCTTTATCATTCGTGATACAACAGATTCCGTTTAAGGAAATCAATGACACTATTCAGACAGTGGAGGATTATGATCGCCTATTACGAGAACTGTGTCCATAGAATTGGAGTCGACGTGTAGTGTGTGTTTTAGTGACTTGCTTTCTGGGATTTCGTTTACCAGCCGATTCTTTGTGGACTCTTTACGAACAGTACGTACCACTCCAAAAAGCATGAAAGTGGTCCCGTTAAATGTACACGAAAAACTCATTCCGCTCAAAGCTTTGCGCTTTCATCTCGTTACTTCTTGACAACCTCTACAGGAAAGAAAGATTCGTCAACTTTTAGGTACTGAAGATGTGTACGATGATGTGTGTGTAGCTTGTGACTTACACCCTCACTGGAAAGATGTACGTCACTGGAAAAGTTGGGGTTTCGAGGTTTGGACAAAAGAAGTGGCACACTATGCCCATGATTTGTCATCCTAAAAAATTAAAACGTTCAGTGAAAAAAGTAACTTTTAAACCAGTGTTAGTGACAGTGCCAGAAGAAGAAGAAGTCCTGACCGAGGAAAACTATTCTCTTCAGGACAGGACCGTTATCGACATCCTCTAAAGACCATTCCAGGAGGACTCCTGTGTGACTGTGCCAAGGAGTGTAGAGACTCTAAGAACATTACACACTGTCCCTATAATTCCACCTCTTGATCACCACAAATGTTGTACAGAGACTTGTCTATATTCCACTATGATCGTTTTGATGTGTCTTTTATTCATGTACTTAACCATTTGACTTTTATGTATTTTTGTCTTTCTTGTTGTTCACTATTAAAGATGGCAATAAACGTGTCCTGAAAAAAGTATAAAAACTCTTGTCTTGTCTGTCTTCCTGTTAAAAGTGACATTCCTTACACTACTACTATTGCTACCTCTACTGTTTCTGCTCCCTCTTCCTCCACTGTCAGAGTCATCGACGAACACGTAGATCGGACTAGTTGGGAGGACTTGTATCTTCGCCATCCCTTTAACATGCTCATTGCCGGACCTAGTGGTTCAGGCAAAACCAAATTTGTCAAACGTTTGATCGAACATAAACATCATTTGATCGATCGTCCACCTCAATGAATCGTGTGGTGTTACAAAGAGTGGCAATCGGCGTACAGCCTTCTGCGAGAAAGTCGAGGCGATTCCATCGTCTTTGTGGAAGGCATTCCTGGCGAAGACGACGGAATCGTGTCTGACCCTAGTCAAACCCATTTGGTTATTTTTGACGACATGTTAGGAGAAGACGAAGAAGAAATTAAACTGGTTTACACGCAAAAGGCATCATCGTAATGCCAGTGTCATTTACATCACTCAAAATTTGTTTCAACAAAGTAAAGCCCATCGTATCATCAGTCTCAATGCTCATTACGTGGTGTTGTTTAAAAGCCCTAGAGATAAATCGCAAGTGCAAGTGTTAGCCAAACAGTTAGGAACGTCTTGGCTGACTCATGCGTACGACGATGCCATTCAAACCCCACACGCTTATTTACTCGTGGATTTAAAACCCACCACTCCCGATTATTTGCGATTTCGTACCCATCTGTTTCACCACTGGTGCCAAGACGGAGGGCCTGTCGTGTACACGTCCCCTTCGTTGACTTAATCACAATCACAAAAAAAGCCTATAAAAACCTCGGTCACTTGGGGTCTGTCTCACACATTGTCAACATGACGTCCCTTCAGTCTCATCTTCCCATTAAATTGATTCGTGCCTTGTACGGTATCAGTCGCGAAAAAAATCCACAAATACGTGCTCGTGTCTTAGAAGCTAGTCTCAAGGAAGTCTTACGATGGTTTACGGTGACAGCACGTCAATTACTACAAGGCATCATTCAGATTCCACATCAAACCAAACGTTTTTTTTTTGAGAGAAACAAAGGCGCCTTGACGCAACAAGCCGATCCTCGCATCGACACTCAAACCAAAAAGCAAATCATTTTGAAATCTGGAGGTAGCAGTTCTCTAGGAGGTGTCATCATTCGTTCCCTCTTAAAATGGGATCCTAATGCTCCCAAAGTCGTCCCCAAGAAAAAAGCCACGCCCAAACGTACCCAGAAGAAAAAGAAAATAGTAACTGTGTCAAGACCAGGTCACAGACACAAAAAAAGAAAAGCCCACAGAAAGCAGCTTCTACCCGCAAGAGAGGTACTGCCGCCAGGACTCAACCTTTCATTCGCAAACCACGATCTGCCACAACAACGGTGAATGCGTCTCCAGTAACCTCAACATCTTCCACTTCTCCGTTGCTGGTGATGCCTGCCAAACCCGATTTGACACGCCTCTTTCCTAATTTAATGAAACATTGGAAACCCGTGCCCCAAAAACGTCTCCTCCAGCGGTGACACCCTCTTCCTCTTTAGCGGCAGTGGCCGCTGCTCACAAATTACCTGCCCCCAAAATCAAAGTCCAAGAGAAATCGGGCATGTTAAATAGTTTACTGCATTTGTCCAAGCAAGAACCGTCCCGATTGAGTCCGTTGCGAACCCCTCCAGGACGCATGATGCCTGCCATGAAATGATACGACGAGCCGACAGTCAGTGGCGACGCATTCCAGTATAAAAAAAAGACCTGAGGCAAACGATAGGTTTAGTGTGGTTGTGCTACTCAACGCCCACAGATGTCCCCTCCAAGAACTGCACACCGTCACCATCGTCGTTCTTCTGTCCAAAAAAGAAAAGGAAAAAGAAAAGGACAGTCACTTCATCCAAAAAACCACTTAGCCAAACATCGTCGTCTGTCACTGAAAAGTCACACTCGTCCAAAGAAAAGGAGAAGTCACCAAAGAGGAGGATTTGTTATGCATCTTTTTTTTACCACACATGCTCACAAAATGTAATCTATTACCACCAGCCACAAAAATAAGATAAAAGGACGCATGTCGAGTCACGGACGGTAATGTATTTTGTGCGCCAAAGATGTCCCCTCATCGTCGTTCTCCTGTCCAGAAAGGAAAAAGAAAAAGACAGTCTCGTCATCCGAAAAAGCGCTTAGCCAAACATCGACGTCACCCCCAGAAAGACACACTCGTCCGAAGAAAAGAAGTCACCAAAGAGGAGGATTCTTTGGCGATTTTGGAAAACACATCGTCACTTTTATGACGAAGCGATAGTCCAAAAAAGGATAAAAGGCTGTGTGACAAGTCATCGACGTTAGTGTATTTTTTGGTGTGTGCCACGGAACCGACGAACCAACCAAGAATGATGTCACCCAAAAAAAGACATCCTTCTTCTACCCCCAAAGGAAAGAAAACGAAAGGACTACCTCCTTGTTTAGTCAAACATTGGGACATGTTGTCCGTCCTGTCCAAAGCTCCTCCACCCATGCGAAAAAAACTCGTTCAAACTGCCTCCAAAGATGTCATCGATACCGTGAGCGAATGTTGTCTGAATGTCTTGAAAGGCACGATACCTTTGTCTAAGCATCAGAAAAAATGCTTAGCCAAACATCGACACGTTCATCGCCAAATGGTCCAAAAGAAAACACCCATTTGTCAAAAGAAAAAGATGTTGGTGCAACGCGGAGGAATTGCCATTTTCCCCGTTAGGACCCTTGCTGGGAACAGTAGGAGGACCTATTCTGAAAGGAGTATTGGGAACAATGTCAAGAATCCTGGGATGAAGATAAAAGGTCAAGAAGATAAAAGGGACCTCTGAAATCAAAAGATCTCAGACGTGACCCTTGAAAGCAAATGGAAGGACGAAAACTGGCTTTAGTGCCTTGCAAACGATGGATGGATGGAATACCATCGTTGGCAAGAACAACGAACCCCACATTTACCTCCCAATCCTCATTTGACCGAGATGTCCCAGTTACAACACGAATTGCAATCATTGATGGATCGCAGCGATTTGTCAGAAACGGAAAAATCGCAAAGGTACGGTCAATTGTTGCAACGACTGCAACTCTTTCACCAGAAAGCTTTAGACGAAAGAGCTCTACCCACTCTGAAAGATTTTAAGGCCTTGATGAAAAGTCCATCACCACCACCACCACCACCACTATCCCCAGTAATCAAGACAGAAAGTCCACCACCACTAGTCCCAGTCATCAAGACAGAAAAAGAAGAAGAGCTTCAAACTCCACCAGAAAAAGTACGCAAGTTAACAACACCACCTACATCCAGAATTGGTTGGATTAAAAAGATGATGGCTACTCCTTCTTCCTCAGAAGAGAAAACGAAAGCCAAGACAGAAGTGAAACAAGAACTGATTACCCCAGTTCAGACATCTTCCTCCTCGACACCTATCGCTCGTCGGACACGTAAAACATTACAATCCAAGAAAATACCACACGAAGAAAAGAGAAGCATCAGTGAAGAGTGGATCACTTATTAAAAAATGGAGAAGGTGTTAGCCAGCATTTACTACGATCCATCCCATCCTGCAGGTTACGGAGGAGTTCAGAAATTGTATCGTGCTGCCAAAACTCAACTGAAAAGTGTTCGTTTACCTCAAGTGCAACGCTGGTTACAAGAACAAGCCACGTACACCTTACACAAACCCATTCGACGAAAATTTTCCAGAAGTCGCACCCGAGTGGAGGGAATCGATCATCAATGGCAAACCGATTTAGCTGATGTCTCTCATTTGGCCACCTACAATCGTGGTTACAAATATTTGTTTTGTGTCATCGACGTCTTTTCCAAATTTGCTTGGGTCGTGCCATTGACTTCCAAATCGAGCAGTGAGTTAGTGCGAGCCCTCAAACTAGTGTTGAAACAAAGCGGGCGTCACCCTCTTCGATGGCAAACTGACAAAGGCACCGAATTTCTGAACTAAGCTTTCCAAAAAGAATTGAAGAAACGTGACATTCATTTTTTCACCACCGAGAATCCCGAAACCAAAGCCAGCATCGTGGAACGTTTTCAACGCACCTTGAAAGAACGCATGTGGAATATTTTACGCATCAACACACTCTCAAGTACATCGATGTCTTGCCACACCTAGTCCAAGCGTATAACCAATCTTACCATCGGAGCATCGGACGTGCCCCCCCAAGAAGTGACTCCCGACAACGAAGTGACTGTCTTCGAGCGTCTCTTTGGTACGTCCCCAACGGTGACTGTCCCCAAGAAAGGTGGAATGTTGGTAGCAGGAGATTGGATGCGCATTGGCAAAACCAAACGCACTTTCGACAAAGGTTACTTACCCAACTGGACCACCAAATTGTTTCGTGTCACCGAATATGTGCGTGACCGTCATCCTCCCGTCTGTAAATTGGAAGACATGAACGGGGAAGTGTTAAAAGGAACGTTTCACTTACCCGAGTTACAACGTGTGACCAAAAAAGAAGACGACTTGTACGAGATAGAAAGCATTCTCGATCGAAGAACCCGAAAAGTAGGAAAACGTCGTGTCAAAGAAGTCAAAGTACGTTGGAAATGATATCCGCTGAGTTTAGACTCTTGGATCGACGATTCGCAAATCATCGACTATAAAAGGAAGTGACCATCATGCCCATGAACACAGCCTCAGCTACTGCAGTAACCACTCCTTCCCCCAGCTCTTCTGTGCAAGATCTACAAAAGCAACCCTTGTGGGTGTGGTGTGGAGAATGTGTGCCTAAAACGCAAATCGTCTTTTTCTGCCAGATCTTTGTGGTGTATTGTGTCATCGGCGCTGCCATTGTCAATCTGAGTTTGCAACAAGGAGACAAACAATTGTGACCATTTTACTCCGCAGTTGCATTGGTTACCTTCTTCCAAATCCATCTCTGAAACATTCCTCTGACGGGAACAACAACGGGAGTCTTGCGTCCAACTTCAGTTCCCCTTCCAACAGTCACCCTAACCATCCTCTTTTAGAGACTCCTCTGACTTCAAGAGACCCCTCGGACACTAGAACTCTGGAATTATGAACAACCAATTTTACTTAACGTTACCCAGTGACAGTTCCATGGAGATGTTTCACAATAACACCTTATGCTGTTACACGGCCAAATTACCTCAGGCCATCCAATTGGATCACGAAGCTCATTGGGAAGTGGCTTTGGTGGAAATGATTCACCCTACACAAATCAGAAACATCGTCGAAAATCAAAACACTTTTACGGTAGAAGTTCATGACGAGCAAGTGCAACAACACTTGGATGAACTCAGCGGTGTAGGTGACTCTCTGAAATCACAAGACCCCAAAACTAAACGGACCACTTATCGGTTGAAAATTCCCCCAGGCTATTATTTTAGTGGTCAACATTTGGTGAATGCCATTGCTGACAGGTTTAATGCCATCTTTGGTAAAGTCTTGGAGAAAACCAGAAAAAGTGTCACGATCGAATACCACAAAATATCTCGTCGCCTACTAATCAAATTTTCAGAGGACGACATATTGGCCATTACATTTTGTCCTGAATTGTATGACATTTTGGGTGGAGACCGCAAGTTGATCAAGATTACAAACGAAATACCAGCCGTGACCGGTAACTCGGATTTTGCGAAATATTTTAGATTCCCTGTAGAAATGAACCAAGGACTGAATTTGATCATTGTGTACTCCGATGTGGTCGAGTACAACGTGGTGGGACACACCTTCGTACCGTTACTGCGTGTCATTCCTTTCAAAGTGGATTCTGCCACGAACGCTGACGAGGAAGGTAGAAACACCTATCACGTTCACCGCGAATTTGTACATCCTCACTATTTTCTCGTCAGTAAGTCGTATTTCGACACTGTCAACATTACTATAAAAGGAGATCTGGGACAAAATATTCCATTCACCAAAGGGAAAGTCACAGTGAAACTCCATTTTCGAAAACGATTACTCTAACGTTTGTCAGTCATGTATCCTGTGTACCAAGGAGTCGCTCGACAGCGAGGACATGGTTTAGGAGATATGCTAAAATCAGCCTTTCGTTCGGTGGCTCCCGTTTTGAAACCGATGGTGACACGGGGATTGCACGCCTTGAAAGATACCGGGTTGACGCAAGGTAAAGAATTTCTCCAAAATGTCATCATTGACAAACAAAATCCTAAAGAAGCTTTCTTGAGAGCAGGTAAAAATGTCTTGCTTCAAACAGGCAAAGACATTTTGGGCCGACGGGAAACTCCTATAAATGCCCTGGACGCTGCCGAGTCAGGCATTCCTGCTTCCCTGATGCCACAGCAAGGACAAGGCAGAAAAAGACGACGAAAACACTCCTTCAGGGGACTTCACACCCATAGAGCTAAAAAGACTAAGAAAAGAAAAACCGTCCGAGAGTTAGACGTTTTTGATTATTAAATCAGATAAAATGATGCACCGAGAGCCTTGCGCTTTGTTCCAAGTCGGAACTGGATCTGTTTGCCATGCCACCCACCATGATGACGATGCAAGAATCCCAATGGGTCGAATTTCATCCCGTCTCCTCTTTGGCGGATTCAGCTCCCATCGAGTTTGAAATCAAAGGACAACCCGAAGATTACATCGATCTGAATAGCAGTTACTTATATCTAAAACTGAAAGTGATCAGAACCGACAACACCAATCCGGGAGCCGGTGCCAGAGTAGCTCCCGTCAACAGTTTCATGCATTCCTTGTTCAGCGAAGTGGATTTGTACTTGAATAACAAACTGGTCAGCAGTAGCATGGATACTTTCCCTTACCGAGCGTACCTGGAAAATCTCTTGACGTACGGAAAAGAGGCCAAGAACACTCATCTGGACGCTTGCGTGGTATGGAAACCTGACATAGCAGGTGAGGACACGTTTAACGTCACAGCCCTGACAGCAGATGACAATCCTCACAATGTGGATCTAGTTTCCGCTTCGGACAGTCCTAGAGTATGATAAACGTTCAGTTAAATATTGGCCAATTTCCCTAACTCTGACGGATTTTTTCACCCGAGTCGCTGATCGAAATATTCCTTTTTTTGAATCAGGTGTGACGCTAATGAATGGGTTTCCTATAAGGTCAAATTATCATCACCAGTGTTCCCCATCCGTCTGAGGATCCAACAAGGGGTCAGATTTTTACGCACATTTATTACATTTCTAATGTCAGCCCTACAGATCTTAAGGAAACTGAAAATGTCACTTCTAAACTATGCAAAACAGTTTAACTGAATATTGATAATACGGACCCATAATCTTAGCGTGACTAGCAGATTGATCAGACCCTGTCCGTCTAGCTGAAAATAGAGCCAAAGTGTTGTTTTGGAATGGTAACCATTGGTCTTTAGTCTACTCAACTACCAGGATCATCTCCTCCAACGACACGGGACGCAAGCCAAAGCAGACCGGTTGCCCCCATTCACTCGCCTCTTCCGACCGCCAGTGACGATGCATCGGGCCTATTCTACAACCCCGAACTCATGACTTGGCTCAGGGAGGGTGAGGTATACTTTAAATTATTAATGTCTTGAATCTATTCTAATGCTTTATAGAGGTACCAGTTTACCGCGTTATATTGTTTTCCGGCGGAATTTATTACGGTGCTCCTTTGCTGTACAGGTACTTTCGTAGTTTCAGTCAGTGATGAATAAAATTCTCAAGTAATCTTGTTACGAATTAAATTATATGTTTTCATATTTCATTGCAAAATAAATAAATAAATAAATAAATAAATAAATAAATAAATAATAATAAGTATTATTAGTACTATTATTGGTATAAAACAGTTGTGTTTCTCACAAATTAGTTTGGAATATTACAAATATTTTGATATCTATGATCTTTCAATCACATGTTTGACACGTGTAGTGTATGCCAACGTGGTCGCCAAATAGAATGTTCTGAACGATATTTAAACCAAGTCTAACGCCTGGAACAATTTCGATTTATAAAGAAAAGAAATGACATTTTTAAATTATTCACTGGCGTATTTTAATATTTTAACTACCAGCATTTCTTCGTAAGACTGCGAATCTTCTCAAGTTCAGAAGAGCAATTGTTTTCTGTTCTCAATTTTACGTAATTTCTCAAGTCCCCTAAATATTTTCTTGTTGGTTGCGTAAGTGTGTTTTTATATTTACTCGCCCTCTTTGATATCTTGCCCAGCTGCTGGCATCCCACTTACAGTTTTCCTGTTTATTAAAACAGTAGCTTGCAAAGTGTAAGTTTCAGTGTCAAGATTCCCTTTTTTTTATCAATAAGCTCTTTAATGCCAGCACAATGTTTTTTTTATAGGGCGTCAGCTATAGTGTAAGCTTCATCATCCGACTTTAGTTAGAGTCTTTAGATTACACCATTTTAACATGGCAAATGAATCTAATGTCCTTTTCGGCCTCCCCACTCCCATCCCTCATGGGGGGATATTTCTTTTGATCTAAGATCTATTTCTCCTTTTATCTCAAGGTAAATTTATTTTTTGTTTTAAAATAATATAATGGATATAATATAGTGTTATTTTGCTATAAATCAGAGCAATATATTTTTCCAGCAATCGAAAGACGAAAATTTTTAAAATGTCAGGCCTCATCCACAGAACATTATATCTTAGGTCCTTAATATAATTGCGTATATCGGATTATGTATCGCGGTATGTTCAGAAATACCGAGGTATACTGTGTACGTATCGCGGTATGTTCCAAAGTATCGCCGTATACCGTGGTACAAAACTTTTCTTGGTACTCAGCATATATATATTATTCATGACTGTAAACTGTGGTGATTATCTGAAGCTAAATTTCGTGTACTTGCATGGGTTCTATTTTAAGATATTAAGAGCGTAAGATTGCGTAAGAGCTATAAACAGATGCTTACGTAAGTGTTTACGGTCACTAATAAAAATATTAATAGTAAACCTGATGACAAGTTTGGGGTTGTTTCCCATTGGGCAGGTTTGTCAGGTGAGTTCTGAGAATAATTAAGTTATTTCCAGTTGTATGGGTTAGTTCATGTGGGCTGTTTTACGATGTGGAATATTTTCGAAAAGTTACGTAGCTAAAAGTGCAATGCTTCTTCACCCCTTCGGCTTGTATATAAGTGTGGAGCTGGACAATTTTAGTCTGTCTTATTTTTATGTTCTTTTTGTAACATCAGTCTGCAGACGTATTTAATGTTGTGTTTAGATAATTTGAAAGGAAACATTTCTATGAATTAGAAATTGCTCATTGGACTAGAACATGAGTGGGACAATTATGAATTAATCAAAATAGTTCTGGACAATGTCATTATGACACATACATTTGAAGATCTGAAATTCATTTGGACTATTCGATTCTATTGGACTTGAATATAACTTTTAACATTTGTTTTCGATTCAATTCATACTACTGCAAGTTCACCTTTGATAATAAAAGTAGTTGTTGTTTTTTGCTTCTTTCTGATACTTAATATATATATATATATATATATATATATATATATATATATATATATATATATATATATATAAGAAGAGAGAGAGAGAGAGAGAGAGAGAATTGCGATTGACTGCTAGTACTAGTACTGTTAGTAATACAAGTTGTGTGTTGACAGTTTACCTTTTTTCTAAAACTGAGTTTAACGCAGAGTAAGACATCTCACATCACTGCAGAGCATGTACGCTAGAAACGTAGTTCCTTGATGCCCAATCTCTTTGCAGTTTTTTAATTTGCTTCTTTTTAAAAATTTTCATTTTAGTTCAGATTTATGAAATAAATAACAGACGCTTGAGATTAAAACGTAAAAGTCGGTTTAAAGAAAGCAATTACAAATGTTGTGTGACTACGGTAGCGTTCCGAAAAGTGAAAGCCTGGCAATATTCTATCGATCAAGGACCCAAAAGAAATCGCAAACAGACAGGAGGCAAGTTAGGAAAGTTAACCATTCAAGGTTAATTACACCTGATGCAAGTCATTGTCATGCTTAAATTAACATTACTACTGACCATAATCTAATCTGTTTTTCGTTTTGTGATCTCTCTCTCTCACCCCTCACCCACCTCTCTTTCTCTCTCTCTCCATCATCAAAAATCCAGAAAGATATATTTTTATGTATTTGAACATTTGTGTTAGGTTCTGCAAATAGATTACTGGAATTTACACTGGCTTTGTTCAAAGTCTCTCAGACGTTCTTGGGGAACATTGTACTATTATTATCATGTAGAAAATCCCGCTGAACGGGTACAAAGCGACCCAGGTTCTTGTAGGTCACATGGTGCAAGTAAGAGTTCAATATTTCATCCAGGTGAAATGTTTCTCTGGAAGTCCACATATATCAATCTCGATCGATAGAGAGAGAGAGAGATCGAGATCTGGATACTGAAAGGGCTCCTAAATAATGAACACACATGGGATCCCTTAACAAATTGATATAGTACAACAATTCATCTTACCATTCGATACGGAACGTTTCCTTGAATTGCGTAACAGTTGTAAAAGCTTTATTCATTTACAAAAATGTACATTAAAAGGTGAATATCGATATTTGCAAGAACATGGTCCGATTGTCAGTGAACTTTCTTAGTCGGGATAATCCAGGTTTAAACACCAACATACAGTTCTTGTTGTATAAATCTATATGTAAGTGCACTAAATGCGTGTAGTATGTTCTAGTCTAATGAAAAAAAATTGCGATTTTTGTCCATCAAGAGTGCGCAGACCACATAACAATTAGCTTAATAACACATGCGTTCAGAAATCATACTAAAAAAGTGCAAGTAAAACGATTGGACTCAAATACAACCCACTTCATTGGTAAGGCTTCTTTTGGATTCAGGAAAGGTTGCGGTACTCTAGAAGCTGCAGCTGTGGTGAGAACCTTAGTTTTTCATTTGTTTGTGGACTTTGAAAAGGCTTTTGATAGAATAAACTGGGTTAACCTGTTGGAGATACTGAGGAAGATCAGAATTGACTGAAGAGACAGGAGACTCATCACCAGTCTCTACATGCAGCAAGAATTTATAATTAGAGTATAATTCAGAACCAAGACAGATAGGACATGGAGTCAGGCAGGACTGCTTGTTATCACCCTTACAATTCTCTATACATGCAGAAATGATGATGGTCTAGGCGATGAAAGAAGTGGAATAAGTAAGTGTTGCAGGACAACTGGTGAAAGAAGTAAGATTTGCAGACAGCTAATGTATTGGTATCCGGTCGGAAGATGGATTACAAAAACTAATGGACTCTTAAACAAGAACTGTAAACGGTATGACATGAAGATCAATGTGAAAAAGACCATTGTCATCGGAGGATGTAGAGATGGAAACAAGCATCTTAATACCACAATTGATTGTGAACAAGTTGAACAAGTGAGAAAGTTGAAATATCTGTGATCTCTTATTGCAGAAGATAGAATGTATGAAGAAGAAGTAAAAACAAGAATTAGAATGTAGCAGGATGAATTTAAGAAGAAAGAATTACTAAGGCAGAAAAGTAACAAAGATCTGAAATAATTGTCAAAACGCTGGTATGGAGTGTAGCATTGTATGGATCAGAAACTTGGTCTATTGCGAAGGAAGAAAGACGAAGGTTAGAAGCTTCTGAGATGTTGATTTTGCGACGCATGGAGAAAGTAAACTGGAATGATAGAAAAACAAATGAAAGGGTACTAAGTTTAGTAGGTGAAAAGAGAAGATTGTTGCAATCAGTTGTAGAGGAAAAGAAAAGATGGATGGGACATATCTTGAGATTTGAAAACCCATTAAGAGAATATTTGAATAGAGAATAGACGGAAAGCGACCAAGAGAGAAACCAAGACGTACGCATCTGTTTTGTTCATTTTCAGTTTCATTGATTTTTTTCATTTCTCCCATAACCAGCCTGGTCATATGGGCGCCACTTATGACTTTGCGCCAATCTCTCTCCATTTTGCATTGTTCTCCACTGCTCTTTGGGACTTTTCATGTCCACCCGTCAATGTTTTCTTTTAATGCCTTCTTCTGTCTCCTTGTTTTCTCTTTCCTCTATGTGCATTTGTAGGAGTGTCTTTGACAAGCCAGATGAGCGCGAGACGTGACCATACCATCTTAGTTTGCTATTCTTTATGGTGGTGTGCAGATCTTCATATGGTCAAATTGCACCTTGGATTCTAATGCGCACCTCATCATTAGAGACGTGGTCTAAGTATGAGATTTTCAGGATCCTTCGATAACATCTCATATCTAAAGCACGGATTCTTCTGTCTAGTTCTATTGTCAGCATCCAGATCTTACATGCATACAGGAATATGGACATGACAAGGGAGCGCATAAGCTTTATCTTGAACCCAGGCGTAATGTTGCTGTCTTTCCAAATAGGCTTTAGTCTAACCAGTGCAGTTGTTGTCTGCGCAATCCTGGAAAAAACCTCAGGTTGTGAACCTTCATCAGATGTTATAGCAGATAGATACTGGAAGCTTGTCACTTTGCCCAGTTCCTGTCCATTCATTCTCATTTACTTTCGGATGCCACTCGGGTTGTTTGTCATTAGCTTGGTCTTTTCAGCGCTGATCTCCATCCCATACCTTGGTGATGCTTGGTTGAGACGGTTCACTATGGTTTCCAGTTTTTGTTCATCTCTTTCTAAGCCATTGATATAGTCAGCGAAGCGCAAGTTGGTGATCGTTTTGCCTCCAACGCTGACATTGCCCTCATGGTCTTCCAATGCATCGGACACGATCCTTTCCAAGTAAATGTTGAGGAGAGTGGGCGAGAAAAGGCACCCCTGTCTGACTCCTACTGTGGATCTGAAGCAATCTCCTATGTTGCCATTGGCGAGAACTGCGCTAGTTGCCTTATCATACAGGTTTTCTATAATACTGATTCGTTTTGCGTTTATGTTGTATATCCATATGGTGGCCACAAGGCTGCATGCCATACCCTGTCGAAAGCGTTCTCGAAGTCAGTGGAGACATGATAGAGGTCATGTTGATGCTGCAGATGATTTTCACAGATGATTTTCAGATTTAAGATTAAAGATCTGCTCTATAGTTCTACGTCCTGTTCTGAAACCTGTCTGTTTTTCATCTTGGGGTTTCATTCTGCTGAGGATGATCTTAAGTATAATCTTGCTTGCGTGACTGATGAGGGTGATTGTTTGGTAGTTTTGGCACAGCTGAAGATTCCTAGGAAGAGTGATGATCAAAGGTTTGAGTCATCGGATTGGCCATTTTCCTGTTTGTCAGAATTTGCTGCAGATTATTGTGAGGATATCTATCATAGAATTTCCTCCTGCTTGAAAAAGTTCTGCTGGTATATTGCCTACACCAGCTGACTTCCCTTTCTGTAGTGCCTTTACTGCACCCTCTACATCGGGTGGTCATCTTATGTTGTGGGAAGTTTAGTACAGCTTGGAAGTCTCCTGGTTGTATTATTATGCATCTTGATGAACTGGGAGAAGGAAAGTCTAATGAAGTGATGAAACGTAGAACAACGTCAAAAGAAGAATGGAAAAGACGGATCCCTCAAACCTGCAATGAATGAATGAATGAATGAATGAATGAATGAATGAATGTCAGTTATGCTTATATATGCCTTACCTAATCTTGTACTAAGTCACTGCTTTTGTAACACATTTTACTCTAAGCATAAGGGGATCCGGGTGGCTGAGTGGTCTTAAGATGCTTTAAACTCGGTGACATCTCATATCTGTCTGCGTGGGTTCGAGCGTCGGCTCGGCCAATATGGGTATGCGAAAAATTTGATGTTTAGGTCAGTGGTTCTTCCAGAGGTGTTCCTTGGTTCTTTCTCCACCAAATACAATGGCCACCACGTATAGCCTATTATGTACTGAAAATGGCATTAAAGTCACAAACTCAAAGAAATTTTTATTTTAATGATAATTACATTTTGATCATGATTGCACATATCTATATAACAATATAAGTATATACTCTGATATAATAAAATATGTTTGTTAACAGTGCACGATCTCAATGAGTCTGAACAAATAGCAATTCTAACGATGGTACAACCACCTTAATACAAGTTTAAAATTATTGGATTAAATAGTTATTTTGTATTATGCAAATATGTATATGGACGTGATCAAATCATTTGTAAATTGGATAATTCCAACAACTATGTAGGAAAGCAATTAAAGATACTACTTATATGGTACACCAAAATGTTCAGATTAATAAAAGTGACGGGTTTAGAACTAAAGCCCTCAGAATCCCAAACTCAAACCATTATCAAAACTGTTAGAACCAATAAAATAAGATTATGAATTTGAAATTTTTTTTAAATTTAAAAAAAACAAAAAAACAAAACAAAAACAGGACCGGAAGCATTTCTGTTAAAACTTTATGAAACTGCCGGATTCATTGAAAATTTGCATTCTGCGAAGACACCTAACATTTCTTTTTCTTTCTTTTTCTATTTTCTGATTGTTGCGAGTGAATCACTGATTTATTTTTAATTTTATTTACAATACCACACTATACAATACAGTAAAATGCAATACTTTGGTACATTTCAAAGACAATAATTATAGGTTACTGTACGTAAAATATGAACGAGTTTTTTTCTGAGTAATACTGCACGACCTTGGGAGTGAAGTATTAGTCCGAAAAAAAAACTAGTTCATATTTTCCCATACTAATGCAGTAACCATTTTTTTAATTTTTTTAATTATCATTTCGTTTTCCTTCCTAAGGCTTAATAACATAAAGGAGTACACTACAAGAAACGAATTGAATTTACGATGTATTTCAAAATAAATACACAACCGTAAATTCATCCATACACATTTGCATATTTATTAATGCGCGCATAGCACCACCCAGCGACCCTTGAACTTCGTCGTGCGCACGACATTAGTTTAAAACATTCTCGTTTTGGCCACTTAAATTGAAGTTTGTAGTCATAATTGCATGAATGCGTATCATAATTGCATAAATGCGCATTGAAAAATTTGCGTTGGTCTGGAATGGATGGATATTGTTTTTCTGTTGATCCAACTCAATTCTGCTTATGATGTGGATTATTGGATCAATTCAGCGCAGTAAGGAGAATGTGATTTCAACTGGAAATATAATCCAAATTAGAGTACAGTTTCGGTGTGAATTAGATTTTCCATGACATGGGTCATGTCATTCGAATTTGCAGAACTAAGAAAGTACATTTTGAGGAAATTCAAGACCCATAAATGTAAGGAAGGGGGTAGGGGTCCAAAATTTGAAAAGGGCCTTGACTTTCCACGAAAGGGCACCAAAACAAAAGTTTACGTGTCTGTTTACTCAAAATGTACATAATACCCATTAAACGCGCGCAAGAATAAAACGATGGTCAAATTTCAAGTCACAAGTGACTAACTACGCGCGCGTGTGGGGGTGGGTGGGTGGGTGGGTGTGGGTGTGGTTGCTTTTTAGCGTGTGGCGGGTGAGGTGGGGTCCGGAAATTTGAAAAATTATCAAAAAAATATAGCCTGGAACGCTGTATTATCGCGGTACTTAATGTTCTTATCGGTACATATTAAAACTGTTTTGCTATTGCTGCTTACTTATAATTTGTCAAGTTTCAATGACTTTCCCTCCTTCTATTCCTATAAAAAAAATCTTTGTCAATCGAAGCGCGTAATTGTAAATAAGCAGCATATGGTGGCTGACCCAGATTAACGTACCATGGGAGAACAACTCTATATTATCGCGGTATTTGCCTAACTTACGTATGGTAGCACGCAGGTATTATAATAAACATAAAATACAACGTACCTATGAGAATAAATGTTCACGCTTGTACTGGCATAATATTTCCACAATAAACGAAAGGATCCAATGATAAACTCGAACACACAAATGTAATTCAAGTGTAAATCCACGAATAACAACATTACAAATTAAAAGCAATTATTACTTAACTTTATATGAATTTTAAATGCAGTGTGGGCAAAGAAATGTAAATATATAACAACTATTATTATTATTATTATTATTATTATTATTATTATTGAAATATTACTGATTTCAAGAAAGTTTAACTGTTATTATATTCCTATTTACGTTCGAGAAGTATGATCATAAGTAACATTTTGTAAATTTTGGTCCATAATGGCTACCATGAAATCTAATTGCAACCTTAACCTTGTAAGGACATGTATGTCACCATCAGTACATGATCATCAAACATCAGACGATACACTGAATATATTTCGTAATCAAAGCCAATGCATGTATAGCAAGTTCGACTGGAGTTTTTTATATGATGATCAACGTAATTGCATACACTTTACAAAAAAGTGATGTTCCTTCTTTTTCATTGTAAACTTGTAAAAAATGTTGACATTTTAGAGGAAATTCTGCTGTAAGATATTTGCGTCGTTACTGGCTACAGCTTTACATCTGTAAACAACCGCTAGGCGGCGCGTGTCCAAAATTAATCGGAAAATCCCGTTTGCCGCGATAATGTAGATCCCGCGATAATACAGAGTTGGAGTATACTTAGGTCTCACTGGATAGTTTCGTATTTTGACACCTCCCTAATTTTTAAGGTAGAAGGCATGAACCTAATTATCATAAGCCTAGCATTTATAAATTCACACAGAAACTAAATCTGTAATGTGGTTTAGATTTACTTTGATTTAGGCTTGAAAATGGGTTGGCTTGTTTGGTGACTGCCTGTCACAGTTAGACTAGCATTGGAGATCAAATGCGTAACTTGGGCTGCAAATGAATAGCCGACTTGGCTTACGTATTTATGTATGTCTGCTACAGAGGTAAATATCTAAAAATCGAGATGGTTGAGGGGTGATGAATAGTATGTTGATTTGTTATAGTACTAGTGAACTTTATTTATGCAGAAGGCACATACTGATTCTTTTAGCCGCCTTGTTACAGGAAAATAGTCAAAATAGCTCTTTGCTGTTAAAAATGAATGTTAAAAAGAGGGGTTGGTGGCAGTGTTGGTTCAGTATAAAAGCCACCAGTTGTATAAGGAATTAACCTGATTGCGACAGACAAAATCTCACATGCATGCTTTCTACAAAAATCATTTGTTTGTTTTTATTTGTATCTTCAGTGTAAAATTATTCTCATTTTTCTGCAATAGGTCATTGTCGGGTGAAAATTCACCAGATAAACTGTCCAGTGAGACCTTAACCGGTGTATCACCATGGGGTGCAAGACAGTCAGAAATCCCCTTGGTGTCAAAACTGGGGGTCAAATTGAGTATATAAAAAAAAACTGGTAAAAAAATGGGGGTCAAATTAAACATGTGGGGATCTCTGAAGCACAAATGAAGGTAAAGGGGTAATACTGTTTAATTATTCATTAATTGTAATAAGGGAGGCGTGGTAGGCCTACTGCTTGTACTGATTTTCGCCTTTATTAGGTCAGCCTCCACAACGGTCAACTCACATCAGGAGTCACATCTTTCAGCAAGCCAGTTTCCAAATTTGTAACCTGTAGTATCTTTTAAAATTAAGGTTATACCTAGTTGGTTCCCTCGTTTGGGCTATAGTGTCCCTATAAAAGCGGAGATTTTAATAACTTCATGTATTTAGATTTAAAATATCCTTTACATTCAAATCGCTAAGCGTCGGTGGTGTAAAGGTTAGCATGGTTGCCTTCCAAGCAGCCGATCCGGGTTCGATTCCCGGCTGACGCATACTATTTTATTTTATTTTTTTTTTTTTTATCTTTGTATTTTACTTTCGTTTATTCGTATTGAATAATGATTTAACTTTTGGTTTTTTTTTTAAAGGCTTATGGTTATTTATAATTTTATTCTAATACATCTGACAGTGCATAGGATCGTCAAGCACATAAAGTCGTCACTGAGTGAACTTAATTAACCCTCTGATGTATACATGTGGTATGATAATGCAGATGTTCAGCACAGCTTTTGCAATTGCACTTTATTTAATGATTATTTAATGATCCAACATCTCAGCTCTTTCTCTGTCTTTCAACTATCAAGCAGGCATTATTGCACATATATGTTGTTCCCCCGGTATCAGTAACTCAGCGAGTATATTCATCTTTTTTAGCTATTTTAGCCATTAGGGACCAATCATATGACGTCACTCAGAGGGTGGGGGTGTGTGTGTGTGTGTGTGTGTGTGTGTGTGTGTGTGTGTGAAAAAATATGAAGTCACAAAATCAACACCAGTGCCATCTACCATAAAAAATGCAAACTTCGTAGCATCGCAGTATCAGCACGGGAGGAAGAAAACATTGAGAAATAAATTCATGAGATTAAATGTGTAGAACTTTTTCATTGGATTTAAGTCTTTTTCGTATCCATAATTTTTCTCTTTAGTATAGATTTCCAGAGGACTTAACCCGGATTGATCATATTTTTTAAAGCATTAAATAATCAGAACGCAGTGCAATATTGTTGTGTGTTTTTCTATGCAAAGCGATTTTAAACCAATTTAATTTTTGACATTTTTTAAGAGTGGGTCAAATCTTTGTGATGTCATATATGAGAGGAGCTGTTTTTTGTAATGATACTGGGGTGGGGTGGGGTAAGTTATCATACTTTTAATTTTGGGATATAT